>CM024761.1:130515580-130562434 GCA_014218235.1 Colocasia esculenta
CAGATTTTTGTTGCATGAATTTCTTCGTGGAATACTTAGGGATAATATTTGGGTTGATTTATAAATTTACGAAATTTTCCGATTGTTTTCTCATATATGATAGTGGTACGTAAATTCTATCATTGCGAAATTTTTATTTCAATATATTTCTAATTTTTAAATTACTGAATTTTTGAGTGTTTAAAACATGAATATGATTCTAATGTGTATTATGTGATTGATCTATGTTCATTTGATTATTACCTTGTGAATCTCATTTGATATAAAATCTGTCAAAATAAGTATGTGATATGAATATATGATGAATACATGACCAAATGGACTTGTTTAGTTAAGTTTCTATCAAGATTTGCATGTGGGTTTTCTTTATTATGTGTTTTCCGATGTTCCATTATTCGTTCATCAATTGCATACATGTTTAGGAAAGATCCGTGACACGTCACTTACACATTTGTACGATTAGGCAAACCCTTCTTGGGGAATTGGGAGCTCTCTGCCAGTCATTCCGTATTGGCAGACTAGCGATCTTTTTCTTAAGACCTCCATAAGTCTCCGTACTCTATAGATTCCCTCATAGAGACCAAGCTGGTTGTACCATGAAGTACCCTGGAGATAGAGATCATTTGTACCAGTACGATCTGTCATTAGTCATCCTCTTGTCAAGACATTAAAGAATTATGAAACATAAGATCTGTCGTATATTGTCCCAATATCTCTTGTGCCATTGTCATACCTTGACTCTGTGAATGATCATGTCCTTATTACAATGAGATTGTTATTGGAAATTCGTGGACATAATATGTACATCAGCACAACGTGGGACTTCGGTCCATTTGACTAATGCCTGTGCAATAGGGTGTTGTCCAGCTAGCAAGCCCAAGGGGGGGTGAATGGATTCTTAAAATTTGAATACCTAAACTGTCCACAAAACATTCACACAAACACACTTCGATAACAGTTAGTGTTAGGAAAAGACAAACAACAAACACAGGCAAGCACACACACACTGCACAAGATTTTATCCTGGTTCGGACATCCTCTCCACAGGAGTCCTACGTCCAGTCCCTGAGCAACAACTCAAAATTCTACTACCCCAGGGTACAGTCCCCCTCAAGGACACTTACACACCCAGCCGCAGCTAGTCTTCTCTTCACAATCCGAAGAGGAAAACAACACCCTAGATGCCACCAGGTCTTCCTTCAACACGAAGGGAAATAAACACCCTGGAACCCCCAGGTCTTCTTTCACACGAAGGGAAATAAACACCCTGGAACCCCCAGGTCTTCCTTCACATGAAGGGAATAAACACAACAGAGTGTAGAAGAGATGATACGCCCCTGGACCAAGATAATAGCACAATGCTTGATCTGTAGTGAATACTGAGAGGGAAAAAGATCTACAACTCAGACTACTCTCAGTACTTGATGGCTCTCTCAAGGTTTTTTACACTAGGCACAGAGAGCTGAGAGCTACAACAAAACGATGGAGTGAGACTTGAGCTCTTCTATGGTGCTTGCTGATTTTGAATTCTCAAGATGTCTATATTCACGTAGGCACCAGTCTTCTATTTTTATCTTCTTTGAAAAATATAGTCGTTGAAGTATTCGTTGTCTCTATGTTCAGAGAACGTTAGACTACATGGCCTGTGGAGCTTCCAGTCAACGGTCTTTTTCTTTCCATGCATGCAAAGAGAGATGATCTTCTTTGATATCCTTTGGCTTCTATTATGTCCAACATTGTATGAAGATATGCTTTTCAGAGACCTGCACACATTAAATGCTAAAACACAGATAGCTAGGCTGTCTCTTGTTTGTCAGTCAACGTTAGAATGAATATACATCAAAATAGAAATTCCATCTTGTTCTTCTAAAAAGATGCTTCCAATATGATCATGGGAATGGAAGATATCTGTGCATGCATTGCAGTGATATGTTCAGTCGTAATAAATGCATGGATGTGAGAGAAAAAGTGAGGGAAGACTTTGACTTTCAAACAATTCAAAAATAAGTTTGAATATCAAGTCGTTATTGTCCATGAAGTCGATATAAGCATGACTTATGAAATCGTTTTGTGAATGAGTCGTTGTTCATATGAATCGTTGCTCATTCATAAATAAATCGTTGTACGCACAAACCGTTATGCATCCATAACCAAATCGTTCTGGATAACAAATCGTTATGACACTATAAGCAAAACGTTATGAGAAAATCGTTATAACCAAATCGTTATGACACTATAAGCAAATCGTTATGAGCAAATTGTTATAACCAAATCATTATAACACTATAAGCAAATCATTATGAGCAAATCGTTATAACCAAATTGGTATAAGCGAGTTGTTGTGATCAAATCGTTATAATCAAATCGATGTGAGCAAATCGTTGTTTCACTTATCGAGTCGATGTTGTGAGGAAATCATTGTGGGACGAAATCGTTGTGAGAGCAAATCATTTTTTTCACTTAGTAAATCGTTGTGAGAGTAAATCATTGTTCTCACTTAGCAAATCGTTGTGAAACGAAATCGTTGTGAGAGCGAAATCGATGCGATCACTTAGCGAATCGTTTGAAAGAAATCGATGCTATTACTTAGCGAATCGTTCTGAGATCGAAATCGATGCGATCACGTATGAAATCGATAAGCTAAGGAAATCGTTATGAAGTCACGAAATCGATATGAGAGGTAAACGTTATGACTTGCAATGAAATCGTTGTAATACTAATGAAATTGTTGTAGTACTTAGCGAAATTGTTGTCTACTTAGAGAATTTATATGCATTGAACCTTAAATGTTTTAGGGTAGAATACTTACAGAGATTTGCTTGACTTTTCTTAATTTATTTCCTATGTTATGATCTTCATAGAAAATATGTTAGAGTTGCACATTATCTTAGTTTTGTTAATCACCAAAATAGATATGTAATTTGTTTAAATTACATGGGGATAATCTGATCATCAATCTCCCCCTTTTTGGTGATGACAAAACATAGCAATAATCAAGGATGTTCTGAAATAAAACTAAGTAAAATTTTGGAAGTAACATGAAAAAAAATATCATAAGAGATGTATTTCGGAATACTATATTTCTTCCCCTTTTTTTCATTAAGCAAAAATATAAAAATACTGAGACAAGGATGGAGAGAAAAGATAGTGAGAAAACAGGAGATATAGTTTCATTTATCCTGAGGAGGTACAGGGAGATAGACCGCAGGAGACAAAAGAGAGGCATAATGGGAAATGATTTCCCAAGCCTTAAGCTCCTGGTCTTCAAAAAGTTGCTGAAAAATGCCAGTTTCAATGGAATAGGAGGATCCCATATCAGGAAATCATGCGCTTGATATAAAGCTGCCGCTGATCTTCTAAGATGCGCGCATAATGATCTCGATCAAGAGTGAATCTGAACTAGCTGCTCTTTCCAAAACTGGCACGTTGAAGGAATTGATCAATAGAAACTGGATAGAAAAATTGATTGACCTTCAGTTCCTTTTTCAAAGAGATAAAGATTTTGTACTGTTCTACCCACTGAAGATAAGGTTCATGCACTAGATTGATAGAATTTAGATCCAAGAAAGCTTCAGCTGAAAGAGAGGGCTGATCTGCCTTGAACAAGGAACTGTTCAGGGTTTCTAGCAGAAGAGTAGATTGATGGTAATGCTTGTCCCAGTCAATGGGAGAAAGCCTTTCACATTCTGATAGCAGAGGGGCAAGAACCTCAGAGGAGATATGGCCCAGATGAAATTCTCTATACAGGAATCTTGAAAAGGAAGGGAGGTGACCCTGCTGAGCTGAGATTCTTCCCATTACATGAGCAAATCTTTCAAAAATAATAGGACCAACTGAGGTGTCTATGACCAAGGAGTGCAACTTAGGAAGAAAGACAATTTCTAGCATTTTCAGGGTAGCAAAGTCCACCTTGAAGGAGCAATTAACTGGATTTTCAATTTTTATCAAAGCAATGGCTCCCTGGAACTGACCCAACTGCACTTCAGGTAGCTTGTGGAGATATCGATAATCATTGTAAGGTTGGAAGTACCGAGTGAGTTTGATTTCTGTTAGGATAGTGGGTCCTCAGATAGCTTGGTGATTAATCACAAACCATTCAGACAGAGTGAGTGGATGGTCCCGGGGTGAAACTGATCTGATTTTGCAAGTAGAAACTTCCTGTAGAGAGCCTTGTGCCCTTTAAACACTGATCTTCAGACTTGAATTCAGCCATTTGGAATTTTGGATTGATCAGCTTTGGAGATGTGGCAATAGGGAAGGACAACATTAAGGTGATCAGTTAGATTTAGATGAGGAAGACTACAAAGGGTGGCAAGACGCACTTTTGAAGATATTCACGATAGATTGGTTTCCTCCTATTTTCGACAGTGAGGGAAAACCAAAGAGGAGGAAATTTGGGTTCAGAGGGAAGAGCAAGAGTGGTTGAGAGTTTCCCTCTTTTTAGAGACAGGACTAAGAGAACCAGTCCTGTGGACATGAGAGGCAACTGCCAATACTGAAGTGAGAGTGTTGTGCTCCAATTCATCATGAATTTATTGAGAAATGCACTAGCAAGTTGTGCACTTTCAGGGATAAATGTGATAACGAGGGAGGAGGATGAGGATGAAGAATGATGAACGAGTATGAGGAGGAATGGTGGATGGTTCAGCAGATGAAGGACCAGAGAAGATGACTCCAGTTGATGATGAGGCTAGAGGGTCTTCAATGACAGGAGGAGGTGGAGGAATGGACGAGGAGGTGGAAGGTGATGAGATGGATTTAGAGGGAAATGGAGTTGGGGAAGAAAAGGTGCGAGGCATGGGTTGTTTGAAGGTCATAGGTGTTGGAGGTGCTGTGGAGGAAGATGGTGGTGAAAGAGGGGCTGGAGTTGCAAGAGATGAAGGATCAGAGGCTTCTGGAGCTACAGATGGCTCTTCTACTCTTGGAATCACACCCTCGGAAACCACTAGCCCGGTTGGCCAAACAACATCCTTTGATGGCCCTGGTGGCCCAGCCTTCACAGCTTCAACATGAACCTCCATTTCAGTTGCTACCTTTTCAACAACCTGTGGCCCGGATGGTCCTGCTGGTTTTTCAGAAATTTGCCCTGATGGCCGAGTATCTTGTTGCCTGGTCTCTGAAGGCCCAGAACTGCGGACTGGTTCTACAGGAGAAGGAGCAGGAGGGACATTTGTGGACTACGCTCTCACCAAATCTGCAAGTGCGGCAATAGAATCTTTAATGCTAATAAGCTCACTTCGCACCCATCTAACTGCATTTCTGACCATGCCATCTCCTTAGCTGAAGTACTCTGGCTTATAAAGATAGAAGCAATGTCAAATTGCATAGAGCACAGAATCTTCCCTTGTTCATCCATTCTTTCAATAAGAGGCTTCAAATTGATTTTCAACTTCTTCTGCCTCAGCCTTCGATGTAGCTTCCTGGTGAGGAGGGGAATATCTGGAGCTACTTGTTTCCCCTTTTTGCTTGCCCTTGCAACGGTCTCCACAAAATCATCATTGTCATCATCTGAGGCACTCTCCACAATGCCTTCTTGAAATTCATCTACAGGGGCATTGGTATTGTGCTCCCCCTGGATTTGTGCTTCCTTCTCAAATGACTGCTCCCCCTCAATAGGAGCATCCTCCATAGTAACATCTGCAATGTGGCCTGATGCCACAACCTCTGAAATATTTTCTTCTTACTCCCCCTGGTTGGGAATGGATTCCAGCACACTTCTAAGAATAGATGCCACAATTGAGGTGGGGTTGATAGCCTCTAAAGCTCGCTCAACTGGCTCAAATTTTCTTGAGGAAAATCCTCAATCTGGCTTCCAATGATCACTGATTCTTCTGCTCTGACCTCTGCTGCTGCTGCTTGTTCCACTACAATTTCTGAACTGATAACTTCTTGATGTTGCTCTTGAACTTCTGGTCCTGCTGGTACTTCTGCTGCTACTGCTGCTTCTCCTACCTCTTCTTGGACTTCTTGGGCTTCGCCAATAATGGCTTCACCCTCAGCCACTGAGGTCTTGGTCCACACACCATTAACCAGTGAGAATCCACTCTTCTTCAAGTTTCTGCTGCGAATAGCCTGCCCCATCTTTTCTGACACTACTCCAGACAAATTAATGCCAAAATGTTGAAATACCTTGGTGAGCAGATGTGCATATGGTAGGGACACATTTAGCTTGCTCTTCTTGTCCCAAACCTGAGCGAATGCAAACTTCATCCTTTCTATTATAACCTCAGCCATGTTTATGCTCTGGTTCTAGATAGCCCAGAACATCATATCGAGTCCGCCTTAGTACAAGTAGAAAAGGTGGCACTCCTTGGGATCAATATTGGCAAACAATGAAATGCAAAGATGAATGCGTTCAGCTGGTTGATGTCAATCTTCCCATCCTTCAGTTTGTACTCGGGACCAACAATCCCTAATCCCTTCGCTTGGATATCCACAGTGTGAACCCCACTGTGACCGGTGGTGCAAACTCCAAATAAAGATTTCAAAATCTCATAGGTAATCTTAATCTGGGTTCCTTTGACAGTGGATGTCAAGGACCCGTCCTCCTCAGTCTTCAAACAACCGTAAAATGCCTTCACTAGGTCTGGATAACTCACCTCTGATAGAGTTGCCATCTTCGTCCATTTCATCCTCTCCATTGCTGCAATGATGTTGCCCATTCCATTCTTCTGCAAGTCTGCAACGTCCACTGCTTTGTTGCCACAGACCTTGATCTTCACAGTGGTATACCTCTCTTGCTGCTCGGCGGTGAGAAACGTAGCTCCATAGCCCCCGACGCTGCCGGATACACCAGACGCGGCCATGGATTTGAATGGGGAAAGTTTCTGGATGATTGGAATGAGGAAAGGAGCAGAAGCCCTCAAGAAATTTCTCGCGGAGGAGTTGGAGCTTTGAAATCCCAGAGAGTCGATGCAGAGTCGATTATGGGTATCGCCTCAGGCAAGTTGAAGAGATGAAGACGAAGGGTGAATCGTTGTAACACAGATTTCGGTTTTTATCAAAAGAATAATAGTGACTTTTCGAAACAAGAGGCGCCATAATGGCAGAAAATGACAAAGTGACCAGTTCGAGAGGAATAAATACTTTAAAATTAATCGAACCGTCTCAGATAAGTAAGAAACAAGTAATATTTTAATGAGATTTTGCTTAACTACAGGGGAGAGAAAATTTGGTTATTCTGAAATAATTTATATTTCAGTTTTATACAGATAAATCTTTCACAATTTACACATGCCTAGTTCCCTTCTAAGAGAAGTAAATCTCTCTTCAGGTAAGGCCTTTGTGAAGATATCTGCTAACTGATTTTGTGTATCTACAAAAGAAATGTTTATATTACCATTAGCTACATGATCACGAATAAAATGGTACCTAACCTCAATGTGCTTTGTCCTTGAATGCTGGACTGGATTCTTGTAAGATTTATTGCACTTGTGTTTCGCACAGTAATGGAATTGTCTTGATCTGAAGTCCATAATCCTCAAGTTGTTGTTTAATCCACAATAGTTGTGTACAACAGCTTCCAGCAGCCACGTACTCAGCTTCAGCTGTAGACAGTGCTACTGAATTTTGCTTCTTTGAGGACCACGAATCAGACATCCTGCAAGAAATTGACAACATCCACTGGTGCTTTTCCTATCTACCTTGCATCCAGCATAGTCAGCATCAGAATATCCTACTAAATTAATTTCACATGAATTTGGGTACCATAATCCTAGATCATGATTTTGGCTAAGTATCTAAAGATCCTTTTAACACAAATTAAATGAGACTCTTTAGGATCTGCCTGGTACCTAGCACACATACATACGCTAAACAATATATCAGGTCTACTTGCTGTTAAATAGAGTAATGAACCTATCATACCTCTGTAAAGTTTCTGATCTACTTTCTTACCATTTTTGTCACTGTCTAGCCTTGTTGATGTGCTCATGGGTTGACAGTGGCTTGGCGTTTTCAAATCCAAACTTCTTTAGTAATTCTTTGGTGTACTTGGCTTGACAGATGTGAGATCCTTCCTTTCCTTGTTTGATTTGCAATCCGAGGAAGTAGTTGAGCTCCCCCATCATGCTCATTTCAAATCTCCCTGCATAAGCTTTTCAAAATACTTGCAAAGAGATTCATCAGTAGAGCCAAATATTATATCATCAACATATATTTGAACAAGTAACACATTTTTAAGTTTAGACTTAATGAATAATGTGCTATCTATTACTTTTCCTCTAATGAAACCATGATTTAACAAAAATGAACTAAGCCTTTCATACCAAACTCTAGGTGCTTGCTTTAATCCATACAAGCTTTATGCAACTTAAAACATGATTTGGAAAATCCATGTCATCAAACCAGGCGGTTGTTCTACATATACCTCTTCCTTTATAAACCATTCAGAAAGCAGATTTTACATCCATTTGAAAGAGTTTTAAATTTAATGCAGAAGCATATGCAAGTAAAATCCTAATTGCCTCAAGTCTAGCCACTGGTGCATAGGTTTCATCGAAATCTATGCCTTCCTCTTGGGAATAGCCTTGAGCTACCAATCTGGCCTTGTTTCTTATGATCACACCAGCTTCATCCAATTTGTTTCTGAACACCCATTTGGTGCCAATCACAGGATGATCTGATGGTCTCGGAACAAGGGACCATACTTGTTTCTCTTGAACTGATTTAGTTCATCTTGCATGGCTAATATCCAAGATTCCTCAGTTAGTGCTTCATTGACTGTCTTAGGCTCTATTTGTGAACAAAGGCTAGATAATCACAAGGAATCACATTACCTTTGTCCTTACCCCAACAGATGGATCTCCAATATATTTTCCAATGGGATCTTTCTTATACCTCCATTCCTTTGGAAGATTTTCATGTGATGTGTCCTTTTGTTGTAGATCTTCCAGGGGGATCTTCCTTGTCCTCAACGATGTGTTCTTTCTTCTTGGACAATTCATTGTATCATCAATATCACTATCTACTTCCTTTCTCAAGGAGGGTTAGTTTCATCAAAAATAATATGCACTGATTGCTCAATTAATAAGGTTCGTTTGTTAAATACTCTATCCTTGGTTTTGAAGCATACCCCATGAATATACCTTCATCTGATTTGGAGTCTAGCTTACCAATATCTCTTTTACCGTTGTTGTGGATAAGCATGGACATCCAAATGTCCTGAAATGGCTGATTTTCGCTTCTTCTGCTTGTATAATTCATATGAAGTCTTCTTCAAAATTGGCCTGATCATTACCCTGTTGATTATGTAACAAGCTGTGTTGATGGCTTCGGCCCAAAAGTACCTTGGCAAATCATATTCTGATAGCATTGTCCTTGCCATATCCAATAGGGTTCTATTCTTTCTTTCAGCAACTCCATTTTGTTGTGGTGTCCTTGGTGCTGAGAAGTTGTTCTATTCCTTGGCTATCACAGAATTTTGCAAAGCTCTCATTCTGAAATTCTCCTCCATGATCTGATCGGATACTAATGATGCTATACTTCTTATCCTTTTGAACTTTCTTGCTGAAACTAACAAACTCTCAAAGTATCATCCTTGTGTTCTAGGAAAGAAACCCATGTAAACCTGGAGTAGTCATCTACTATAACAAATCCAAAGTTCTTTCCCCCGAGACTTGTGGTCCTCATTGGCCCAAATAAATCCATATGTAGAAGTTCTAAGGGTTTAGAGGTTGTTACCACAGTCTTTGACTTGAAGGATGACTTGGTGTGCTTACCTTTTGCACACGGTCCACAGACACCAATCATTTTTGTACTTACTTTGGGTAGGCCTTCCACCAAGCTTCTCTTGATCAACTTTCTCATGCCATCCAAGCTGCAGTGGCCCAGTCTTCGGTGCCAGAGATCTGTTGACTGCTCTTTATTTGCTGCCAGACATATGTCCTGATCCTTTAGTTCTTCCAAATAAAGTACATACAGGTTCTTTTCTCTGTTAGCTTCAAAAATGACTGCACCATCCTTTATAATACTGCACTTTGACTCTTGAAATCTGATCTGATGTCCTTTATCGCACAGCTGGCTGATACTAATAAGGTTGTGCTTTAGTCCTTTACGCATAGCACATCTTCGATAACGGTTTGTCTTTACTGCCTACTGATCCACTGCTATCACAGTCCCTTTTCCATTGTCTCCATACGTGACTGTTCCTTCTTCAGCTTCAAGATGTGAGAATAACTTTCTGTTCCCTGACATGTGCCTTGAGCATCCGCTATCCAGTACCATTTGGATGCTCGAAGGTTTCCCTGCATTAAAAACATTAAGCTTTAGGTACCCAAGTTCTTTTGGGTCCTGGTTGGTTAGTATCATCAATTTTTCTTTTAATTATCCATATTTTATGTTTAGTTGGACATGATATTTTAATGTGTCCTAACTTATTGCAATGGCTACAGCAAGACATTTTAGTTATCTTTTCAGTTGGAATGTATTTAAAATTGATTTATATGTTGTGTCTTGTTCAGGTACAAATTTAGGAGTTGGATATGTTTTAGGATATACTACTGTTTCCTCATTATCGGAGGAGTATAACCTAATCCATGTTTCTTTTTACCTGACCGTCTAGCACCTTTTAATATTAATGTTGTTTTGCCATTAGTAAATTTTTCTAGTGTGCTTGACAATTTTTCATTTTCTGTTGTTAAAGTGTTAACTTCTTGTTAATTTATTTACAGTTTCTTGGTTTTCCAAACTCGCTAATTGTTCATTTTATTTTCAAGTCTTCACATAACAATTCATTTCTCCTTTTTAGTTCAGTAATTTGTTTTTTCCATTTGCTCATTTTCAGATTTTAAGTCTGAATTAGTATTTCTAAGCATGCGAGATTTTTCTTATTGGTTTTAGTGATTTACATACTTCTTTATATTTACAATACAGTTCATTAAAAGCTTCTTCTAAGTTGTCAGAATCAGATTCATTGCACGAAGAGAAAAATGAGTCTGATGTTACCTTGTCTTCGAGGTTGGCCATGAATGCCAGGTTGGCTTCTTCTTCTTCATTGCTTGAGCTTGACTCGCTGTCCGAGTCACTACTGTTGTCCCATGCTGCTGCCATGGCTTTCTTCTTAAATCTTCTGGGTCTTCTGGTGCTGTCTTTCTTTCTGAACTCAGTTTTCTTGAGCTTCGGACATTCTGCCTTGATATGTCCGGGCTTCTTGCATTCATAGCAAATCGGTTCAGTCTTCTTTGCATCTTTGACTTCTGACCTTTTGAAGTCTTTTCCCTTCTTGAAGTATCTTCTTCCGGACTGATACTTCTTTTCTTAGCCAAGATGCGTTGTAACCTTCTGGATAGCATTGCTTCTTCATCTTCACTGTTGTTCATGCTTTCTTGGCTATATGAGCCTTCTTCTGATGTGTCTTCTTCTGCCTTGAGTGCGTTGGAATGCTTCTTTCTGCTAGATGATTCTCCCAACCTTTCCATGTTAATCTCAAAGGATAAGGGACTCATAAGGGACCAATGAGTCTTCTCTGTACTTTTGGAGTCCACGAGGCAGGTAAGGATCTGAGAATTTTCCTAACCATGTCTCCCATCTGATAGGTCTTACCAAGACCAGCCAATCCATTAGTGATGTCGGTGAACCTACTGTACATCTGTGTAATTGTTTCCCGGGTTGCATCTGAAATCTTTCATATTGAGTTACCAGAATATCTATTCTGGTTTCTTTTACCTTTTCAGTACCTTCATAAGTGATCCTTAACTTTTCCCACATTTCCATAGCGGATTTGCAGGCTGATATGCGGTTGAACTCTTTCTTGCTAAGAGCACAACATAGGATACTCTTGGCCTTGCAGTTCAGAGAAATCTTCTTCTTGTCATCTTCCGTCCATTTATCCTTTCATTCGTGACCAGAAGATCTCCTTCTTCAACTATCGACCAAATTTGATAGTCAAGACCTTGTAGAAAGAATTCCATCCTTGTTTTCCAATATGTGTAGTCTTCACCATCGAACAACGGTGGCCTGTTTACTGACTGACCTTCGAAGTGACCTTGGGCTGCCATTTGATCTTTTCTCTTCAGATCGTTGGATCTTCTTCTTTGTCGAAGAGACTAGCTCTGATACCACTTGTTTCCCAGCTAGCAAGCCCAGAGGGGGGGTGAATGGGATTCTTAAAATTTGAATACCTAAACCTGTCCACAAAACGTTCACACAAAACACACTTCGATAATAGTTAGTGTTAGTGAAAAGACAAACAGCAAACACAGGCAAGCACACACACACTGCACAAGATTTTATCCTGGTTCGGACCTCCTCTCCATAGGAGTCCTACGTCCAGTCCCTGAGCAACAACTCAGGATTCTACTACCCAAGGGTACAGTTCCCCTCAAGGATACTTACACACCTAGCCGCAGCTGGTCTTCTCTCCACAATCTGAAAAGGAAATATACACCCTAGATCCCACCAGGTCTTCCTTCAAGCACGAAAGGAATAAACACCCTGGAACCCAGGTCTTCCTTCACACGAAGGGAAATAACACCCTGGAACCCAAGGTCTCCGTTACACGAAGAATATAAACACAACAGAGTGTACATGTGACGGCCCTCATTACACCGGTACGGTTATACCAACCCACGTCGGTATAACAAGTTCTGCCACAGTAGGACATTTACCCAACGATACATACAGCTGAGATACACGCGAATATACAACAGAGTAGCGGAAGTAAAAGAAACTATCTCCATTCATTCATCATCCACATTAAACATGCATGATTTTCGCAATTAACATGAGGAACTAAGAGCTCACATAATTTAAATTGCTGAAATAGGATTTCAAAATGTCCACATAATACATTCCTTTCATGATAATTCTAAATACATGTTCCAAATACATACTATGAAGTACACAATCACAAGGAAGCTCCAAGGCTAGCTACTCTCCGCGCTCGGAGTCCGTCTCTGCTGCTGCCTCCCTCCAAAGGTACTGTGTCACCAACTATACCTGTACGCCAAAGCAAGGTGTGAGTCCAAGGACTCAGCAAGCAACGCTACTCATGATGTACACTTAGAAGTCCTAGTGGTTTCTACATGCACATTACAATTAGCAACACATAGCATGCTAGTCATTTCAAGTTTTCAACCTATCATGAACAGTCTACATTTTATACATAACTCATGCTTCCAGATTTAAAAATAAACTTCACCTATCACATGGTCTCTATTCAATTTACTCATGAAACTTTAATCTTTAAAGAGTCAAACATGAGAGCTATCAACATGACATTTACATGCATGAAAGGTAACGCAACTAGCATGGGTTTACACATTTTTAACACATACATGAACCTTTTTACATGCTTTAGTTGCTGATTTCACATGATTCAATGGCTATAAATCTACACATGAGGGCTACAATGTTGCTTAAAAACATATCATATGAACAATCTATCATGCTATTTGCACACATATTCATTAGTTGTCCCTAACATGGACTCTAAACATTTTTGCACACTAAACATAAGAATAATAACATGCATTTTCTGAATCACATGGTTTCAGATTTAGTCTCACATGGGTTTCAATACACATTTACACATCTAGAATTTCACATTTTTCTTTACACTAGTTTCCACTTTTCACATGGTTACACTTTACAAATACACATCCACATTGTCACTTACACATTTACACATGGTCACATACACATTTCACATTACACTTTACACGTTTCGGGCCGTGACACATAGTCCAAACCACAAAGAATGACATATACACATCACATTACACATCGACGTCCATCTAGGCATTCCAATGGCGACTCTTGACTGCGCCAACCGGAGAACAAGTCTCCACCCTAACCAGTGGTACTTGTCCACATCTAGGATTTCCCCCTAATGCCCTTAGGGTCACATAACACATTGAACTTTCTCAGGGGACTTTTCTCTGATACAGCTCCACTGCCCTCTACGGAAGCATTGTCACATTCACAGTTACACATTTACATATTTACCGCGTTTACACTTGGTTTTTACACATAACCTTCATCTCATTCACTTTCTCACTCACATGAATACCTCTATTTTTCCTAACGTGGAACTACAAAATTTCAAGGTTTAACATACAGTAAACACACTAATCATGCTGGGTTTAAACAAATCTAATCACATTAAGATCATATGCACGAATTATCACATTTCACATGAAAAACACCTAACTTTTTATTTACTGATCCAAAGACCTGAAATTTTAACCACATGTTGTGTTTCGGGTCCAAGGTCATACCCTCAATTTTTCAGATTTTTTGAGCTAAATAGGATTTACAGAAATAAAACGTAATTAGCATAATATATAATTTACTTAAATAACATGGTTAACTACATGGGTCACATTTTGCAATTTTGCCACTTGCTGTTTATACATAAGCTAAGCACATATGCTGAACTGAGAATAAAATTTCCCTAATTCATACATCTATGGATTGAACACTACAAATCATTATTGCGTGCTTCTATTTCATCGAACCGAGCTTAATTTACAAATTACACAAGCATGGATAAATTACCAAAATTTGCAAACACATATGCTAACCCACTGATCTTCATGATAGACTAAAACCATGGCATTCATACACATTCTAATCAGGAAACTAAATTTGTAAAATCACACTTCAGCTCAATTTAAGGAACACCATTTCCCCATCCACCAACACACACCACATTCACCCCACACCACAATGCACAATATACATAGAGTATAAGGTTTACCATATATCCTCATCACATAAACATACCGAAATTAATGCATAAGAAGGACAGAACACTCACTGTTCTGTCCAGAAGAACTCGACGGCGGTCTCTGGCCGCTGACTCAGGTCAGCGGCATGGTCGATGGACGCCAAGCTCATCACAGGCGTCCAGGGACCTTGCCGTCTAACCAGGTCTGTGCAGAAACACAGACCCGAGCTCTGAATCTTGGTTGAATTGGAGGGTCTAGGACTCGAGGAAAAATCCTTAAAATTCACAAAACCATCCTAGACTCATAGGGGACATCAGGATAGGTCACTTGTCTTTCAAAAATTCTTCTAAGGGATTTAAGGCTTGGTGAAGACCTCCTTGGGCAGTCCCACGAAGTTGCAGAAGTGCCTCCAAACGATCTCTCCTCCGGGCTCCTGGATGATCTCCACGCCGAGGGAATGTCGGGAAGCCTTCCTCGTTGGTCCAGCAACCTCCTTGCAGCAGGGGTCGCCGGATCAAGGTCCAAGGGGTCGGATTTGAGGGTTCTAAAATGGGTTTTTCTCACAGGCTTCTCTAGGGTTTTTCTCTCTCACTTCTCTCCTCTTGCAAGGGTGAAGGGAAAGAGTGGGAGAGTCCATTCGGGTTCAGGGTTAAGGAGAGCCCCTCACCACTCACCATAACCGATTTGACAACCTGAGAGCCTTTGGGGGACATCCCCCAATGGAGGCCATGCCTTGCTCCCGGATTTTCTGGCTCTGCAACGCATGCAGGTCAAGAAGTTGGCGTCCATATCGCTGGACGCCGGAGTTAGTGTTGGCGTCCATGTCTGGACGCTGACACCAGATCAACGGCCTGGGCTTGACGCCAAGGTGGCCTTCGGCCAGAAACTTTATTATGCAGAAAACCATGCATACCTTGCATATATACATGCAATATACCTATGGTATTGTATCCATACTATCATCATGCAATACATACATTATCTATGTTTAATAAAACCACATGTGCACGTAATTATACTAATTTAATACGTACGTAATTATGTACATACACACACAAGCAAATATACACACATAATACAAATAATACGACGGAAAAATTAGAGGGCCTTACAGTACAAGAGATGATACGCCCCTGGACCAAGCTAATAGCACAATGCTTGATCCGAAGTGAATACTTAAGGGAAAGATCTACAACTCAGACTACTCTCAGTACATGAAGGCTCTCTCAAGGTTTTTTTACACTAGACACAGAGAGCTAAGAGCTACAACAAAACGATGAGTGACACTTGAGCTCTTCTATGGTGCTTGCTGATTTTGAATTCTCAAGATGTCTATATTCACGTAGGCACCAGTCTTCTATTAATATCTTCTTTGAAAAATGTAGTCGTTGAAGTATCCGTTGTCTCTATGTTCAGAGAACGTGAGACTGCATGGCCTGTGCAGCTTCCAGTCAATGGTCTTTTACTTTCCATGCATGCAAAGAGAGATGATCTTCTTTAATATCCTTCGGCTTCTATTATGTCCAACGTTGTATGAAGATATGCTTGTCAGAGACCTGCACACTTAAATGCTAAAAACACAACAGCTAGACTGTCTCTTGTTTGTCATTCAACGTTAGAATGAATATACATCAAAATAGAAATGCCATCTTGTTCTTCTAAAAGATGCTTCCAATATGATCATGGGAATGGAAGATATCACATGCACATCTTATGGGGGAGTAAGTTCAAGGTAGGTTGAGTGAAATACTTGAGAGAAACCCTTCATATTCATGTGTCATTACTTCTCAAAGTTTTGTTCTTCATGTCACTCAATTCTATGCCTCAAACTGATTTTCTCAAGTATCTGTCGACAGGCACTATCACATCTTCGACAGACATGCTCTCCCCGAACCAAGCCTTTAAGGCCTTGTGCATCTGTCGACAAGCACATTCTTGTTGTCGACAGATACACATTTTCTGTAAATTCTTCATCCTTCTTCATAATTTCTTCATGAGTGTGTTCATATCATTGATGCAAGGGAGAATTTGGACTTGCTATTCATTGCAACCTTTCATATTCACATAGTATCAAAGACATTGAATTAATCACAATGATTTTGATATAATATTTTGTGCTTGAGTCTAGGTTGTGTCATCTAGAAAATATTGATCAAATCTAATGATTTTAACCTAACTCACTTGAATAACTCCCTTGTGGATGATTATGTTCCTATATGGATTGACAAGTAAGAAGGTTTTTGAACTTAATGTCTTTACATTGGCCTTTGACCTTAATAAACCTTTTGAACTTGATTTTCCAATTTAAAAAAAAAAGGGAGAAAGCTACCTATTTCTAAAGTCAAAAATTAAATATGTGAATTGGGATAAAGGCAGAGCAATGATGAGCATCACTGAGTAATCGGGGACACGGGATCACAAATGTCTATCTTCGCGTCAAAAAGTCTATTCATTATCTCTGCATAATTGTATGATGGTCACTCACACTGAGTAACTAGGGTACGGGCATCCCAAATGTCTACCTTCACGTCAAAAGGTAAAGTGATCCTAATTACCACTTTTCCCACATTAACTTGACAAAATAAATTGTTCAAATGTTAGAAATAGAGTGGAGCCTCCAAGATTTAAATCAAGGGCAATGGGTTGTCTATTGTCAATTGTTCATGTAGACATTGCCTTCATTTACCAACTGAACATCACCCACTAAGTATATGATTTTCTTCAATGGTTTTATTCAAAGGGTTATCTCATTTTCATATGTTTTTGAACGATGTATTCTAAATGCTATAACTTGAGATTCTCGGTATTATTCTCTTAACCATTGTAGAATTTTTATGTGTCTTAATACTAGTGTTTATGACATTTTGTAGTGGGTATCAACCTATTCTCAACCTTGCAATCTCATTTGGACACTCATTCCCCAATTATATCTTTTCACAATTCAGTTGAGAGATCAAGTAGCTCTTTGCTTCATTCTTTTACTTGTGTGCACTCATTATCTTTTTGAATGTTGTCAAAAGGGGGAGAAACATCAATTGTGCATAAATTGAAAATTTTGTCATCATCAAAAAGGGGGAGAATGTTGGGTTCTCATATTGGAGAATGTTTGGTTAAAACAAGTGCTTAATGTTTTTGATGATGAGCAATACTAATTGATGTTATTTTTTTTTTGATGATGAACATTTCATGAACAAGACAAAATTAATGTGTTATGAATGTGTGAAACATGATGAGAATGACAATTGGATGCAATGAAACACATGTTTTAATGTTCATTATATCTCACTAATTATGTCTTTTAATGTAGGTGTGATGTACACAAGACAAAGCCCAAAATCTAAGTGCAAAAGAACAAGACAAGTTGCTGAAATAGTGCACCTGTCAATAGATGATAGTGCATCTGTCAACAGATGAATAGTGCATCTGTCGACAGATGATTTTCGCCTGTCGACAGATACACACAGAAATCTATTTCCAGAAAGCCCAGTCTTCTAGTTTTTGCAAACCTGTCAGCATCTGTCGACAGCAGCAAGTCGCTGTCGACAGATGGAGTTTTGGGAAGATCTAATGGCCAGGATATGATCTATATTTGGTGTTTCCTTTTAGCACGACTCTCTATGCTTGGACACCATTATATAAGGATCATATGAGGCTATTTTCGCAGAAAGGGGAGCCTCCACTCAAAAAATCCTAAGCCAAGAACAAGAAGAAGGTTCCCTTGTTTTTCTGCTTCAACTCTTCATCCAACACGAGGAAGATCCATCTCACGAGCAGAGTTGAAGTTGGTTTGTCCATCTTTCAAGCTTCTCCATCAACTAATACCTGTCAAGACAAAGCTTGAAGTTCTTCTGGACGACCACCACGAGGAGTTCTTCATTTGGATTTGATCTTCAACTCAGATCTCTTCTTTTATTCTACCTTTCATATCTTTGTGTGTGTGGTAGTGGTTCAAGCGTTCCTTGTGCTTGATCCACGTGTGGATTGTTGTTCTGATTGTGTGTTTGCATCAGACAACGTGTGTGTGGTGTGTTGGTCAGATTAAGGCTAGAGGATCTGATCTATTGTTGACTTGATCTAGCGGTGTGTGTGTGGTTGAGCCGTGTGCTCGTGTGTGTGTTGTACTCAGTTCTTGAGTAGTGTGTCCTCACTGTGTGGGGGGTGGACGTAGGAGTCACATGGTGTGATCTCCGAACCACCTAAAAAATCCCTTGTGCACTGTGGTTTGATTTGTGGTTTGCATTGTGTTGCGCTAGATGCATGCATAGGGATTTCGTCTACACACTAATTGTTAATTTGTTCACACACATTACATCAAATCAGAGGGGTTTTAATTGATAATCTTTTAATTCGAAGTAATTTTTAAATTGCTTAAGTTTCCGCTGCAAATCTATTCAACCCCCCCCCCTTCTAGCTTTGCCATAACCGAATATCCGATCCTAACCACATTCTGCATTAACACGCAGCCTAAACGAATTCCAGATGCATCGGTGTAGACTGAGAATCTTGCGCCTTCGACTGGTAATGAGAGGACAGGTGTAGATGTCAGTAATTGCTTGAGTGTCTGAAAGCTCTTCTCGCACTCCTTGCTCCAGACATATGGGTTCTCTTTCTGCGTGAGACGTGTAAGAGGTACAGCTATCTTGGAGAAGTCTTTTATGAACCGTCTTTAATATCTAGCCAATCCAAGAAAGCTTCTGATCTCTGTGACATTAGTCGGCTTTTCCCAGTTGAGCACGGCTTCTACCTTGGAAGGATCAACATCGATACAATCCTTGGAAATAACATGGTCTAGGAACGACACGTCCTCGAGCCAGAATTCACACTTGCTCAATTTGGCGTAGAGTCGGTTGTCCCGCAAGATCTACAGAGCGATCCTCAGAAGCTCTTCATGCTCTTCTTTGGTCTTGGAGTATATGAGAATATCATTAATAAAAACCACAACGAACTTGTCGAGGTAGGGCCGATAAATGATGTTCATTAGTTTCATGAAAGCTACAGGAGCATTAGTTTAGTCCAAAAGGCATGACTACAAATTCATAATGAACGTACCTGCTCCTCAAAGTCGTCTTGTAATGTCTGCATCTTCTTGTAAATGTCTGCATCTTTAATCCTCATCTGATGATATCCTGATCTAAGGTCAATCTTAGAGAATTATTTGGCTCCTGATATCTGATCAAATAATTCATCGACATGAGGCAGAGGGTACTTATTCTTGATAGTGAGATTATTCAGCTGCCTGTAGTCGATGCATAACCTCATAGATCTGTCCTTCTTCTTGGCGAACAACACTAGTGCTCCCCAAGGACAAGTACTTGGCCTGATAAACCCTTTTTCTAGAAGTTCCATCTTTCAACTCTTTCAATCAGCGGGGGACATCCTGTAAGGTTAGCGTGATACCGGTGCAGCTCCAGGTACGAGATCAATTGAGAAATTCACATCTCTTTGTCACGTCCTAATAAAAGGCTATTTATCGGGAGTGACAGAAAAACAGGCACAACAGGTAATATTTCTTTATCCATTCATAACGTCATAACGCGGAAGTTTAATTACATAGATACTCCTCATAACAACTAAGTGAGAGTAGATCAAAACAAACTTAATTTACATATCTCATTTCACACTACTAAATAAAAGTAGAAACTAGTTGGCTTTGCTTGTCACGTCGGTCCACTCAGCACTAGACCCTTAAACGTCATCCCCATCTGTATTACCTGAAAATGGTAGGAAATAATGAGCTAACTAGCCCAGTAGAATTCAAATTCCATAGTTCAGTTGATAGTTCAAGAATGTATACATGATAACCAAGACAAGGGCAGAATATCAAGAGAGTCACACCAGATTTCAGGACAGTAAGCTTGATGCAATGACAGTAAAACTCAGATCATGCTCAGATATATAGCTCGAGAATTGATTCACATATCATCTACATAGTACTGGAATTATGATGACCATATTCAGAAAATAGTTGATGCAATGCCAGACATCCAGACATCCTTATCATTCCACGTGGTCCGAAAATGAATTCGGGTGCTCCTCCCAGGACTGGACTAGCCCTATTTGCACAGACATAAAATCACCGGGGGTACAAAGACCCAATATGTCATCTCCATTTATTCACATCTCATAAGGTGTTCAAGCATATGAACTCTCAGGTGTTCAGATTTTATAGACCCAATTACCGTATACCGAAGAATAGACTCAATCGGAGTACTATTCGTAATTGACAACTTTAGAAACAATCAAGGAAGTTTAGGTACTCAAAGTGGATGAACTTTGCAGTAACATGACAGTAAATATCAAGGTAAATGAGAGGGTAACTTCCTTGGCTTTTAGGATGAAGTTTTGGCATGGATTCGGCATGAAAGAGTGCAGAAATCCGAATCAGCATGGTACCTGTCGACAGCCAAGAAGGGGCTGTCAACAGATGAGAGCAGACAGAGTTCAGGTTGTCTGGCTCTGTATGTATCTGTCGACAGCAGCAAGGGATCTGTCGACAGATCCACACAGTCCTGAAACCTGAAGTTCTGTCAGACGTGCGCCTGTCGACAGATTTGGACCGGCTGTGACATAGTTGGCTGCAGAACTTTTAAAAATGGCTTCAAATCTATCCTAAACACCCTAACTATAGAACTTATGAACCTAAACATGTTTGATATCAAATAGAAGAGTCTAATTAGAGTTCTCATAGGGATTTATAAACCGAACAAACAAGATAAAAGAAGGGGTTTACAATTCAAACTTGACTTGCTTGAAACTAAACATAGTTTAGTACTAGAAGTAGAACCTTGATAGCAATGGTTCCTTGGGAGGATTCTTACAAGATAAACACTAAAACTCCAAGTGTTTCATGGATCTAAATCAAAGCTTGAGATACCTATTAGTTAAGTAAAAGTTCTCTCATAGTTCTATAGATATTAGAACTTCTACATGACTCCAGATCATGAACAAAGATCAAATGTAGAATAGGAATTGAATTCTAAATAGAATCAAGTTGTTCCTTCCCAAAAAGTAATTCTACCATGAACAGAAGGGAAAACAGAGAATCACAAGTAGTCACTTATTCGTTCATACGAATTCCTTGTGACATATGAACAAAACCCGAACTGAACCATAGAGAGATGAATCCTACCTTGATGAACAGGTAATTCCTCACACGTTCTTAACGAAGGCACCTAAACCAGCAGGGAAAAGTTTCTCCCCACAGTCGATGATGTGCCAGCAATGCCCACGCCAATTAAGCAGCTACAGTGCACACAAGAGCAAAGGTTGGTGCAGTTGCAGATGCACGGCAACAGCTCCCCAGCAACAGTTTAAGGAGCTCCTCCACAACCCTTCTAGCAGCCAAGAGTAGAGAATAGCAAGAACAGGGACAGAAACCAAAGAGTAGAAAGGATCGAACTCAGCAGAGGGAGTAGCTTTTATAGCCCAGCCAAGTTCCCCTGGTGAAGACACCTCCCATGCACAGGTGTAAACGGTAAAACCCCTTGGTTTTTACTGTTTACACATGTCCCATGCATCCAACCTCACACCTACACCTTATCCACCATCATGAAGAATTTTAACCCCAGTTCTATCATTATCCTAATGTGTGCTGGCCTCCTCAAGGCTTCACACGTAAGCTCCCGTAAAATCCCAGAAAATGGTTACCGTAATTGTTCCATAATTCAACTAGTCCAATATTCACTATGTAAACCCATCCAAATGGTGTCTATTTGTAATGAAATTTTAACCATAGACTAATATGATGGTTTTACAAATTATGGTGATTTTATTTTAATATTTATAATTTATTTTACAGTAGGTGAAAAATCACCCGAAAAATGGTCGCGTCGACTTAATCTCGAAATCCGTATGTCGAAAAATTCGGATAATTACATATTTGACTTCTCCACATTTTTTTGGAATTATGATGTTCTCGGATTTTTATTTCGTTGTCGTTTTCTGGTGTCGCCATGTGGGAGCGTGCACTTCGATGTACGACACTGGGTAATGTTCATTACCACTAATTATACTTATTCTCTAATTATCACAATTTAATAACATTCCTAAGGTATTTTAACCAATTTATTTCTATTTTCTTAACACCTTGAATTTCTGGGGCGTTACACTCTCTCGGTGGAATGCCTGGCAGCTCATCGGGAACACATCGGGATATTCTTGTACTATATGAATGTCTGATAACTTGGTTGCTTTCTTCTCAACTACAATTGCGGCAAGAATGCCACACAACCCTTTCTTATCATATTTTGTGCCTTTATGGCAGAGACGAGAGACAAGTGCCACTTGTGTCTACGTCCCGTAAAGGTTAACTTAGGGAATTCACTAAAGAAAATTTTCCCTCTTCTACAATCCACGATGGCCCCATATGTGGATAGCCAATCGGCTCCCAGAATGACATCGTAGCCCTCCATGGGCATACATATCAAATCAGCTCTAAGATTGAGATCACCATTCTTAACATCAGCTAAAGGAAATTATTTATTCATTGAGCCGTTTCTCCCAATGGTGTAGTAACAGACAATTCAAATCCCATAGATGCAGGTTGTTCAGTTAGTGTATCAGTAAATGCTTGTGATATAATGAATGTGTTGCGCCAGTGTCAAATAAAACAAATGTTGATTGGGAAAGACAGGTAGTGTACCTTCCACCACTCCACCTTCCTCGGTGGTCTCAACTTCATGCAGTGCCTGAAGTGTACCTGGCTTCTTTGGTCCTATTGGACGCGTCTCATTTTCTTTCAGTAATGGGCATTTGGCAATCCGATGCTCTCTACTCCCACAACGAAGGCATGCACCTGCCTTCCTCCAGCACTCTTCTGTCGTATGACCTAGCTTGTCACAGTGCTTGCATCGGGGTTTGTTATTCGGAGTGGTAGGGGTGGGGACTTTGGGCTTTTGCTCCTGGCTTGGCCCGTCAGTGATACTTAACAGACTTTTCTTGCCATTAAAAGACTTGCTCGGTGCTCCGAATGTCTGCTCCTTCTTTACCATTCTACCCTTGATGCGATCAGTGAGATCGGTCGCATCTTCTAGTAACCGTGCCCTTTTTACCATCTCTGGATAGGTCTGAATGTCCATAGGTGCCAGCTGTGTAATGTAGGTGAGCCTGAGCCCATTAAGAAAGCGCTTTGCCTTCATTCTTTCAGTGCCTATCAGGTGATTGGCATAACGCACCAACCGAGAGAACTGAGCTTCATACTCAGCAACAGTGAGATTCCTCCACTTGAGGGCTGCAAATTCGTAGGCTTTCCTTTCTTGGACTCATTCTGAAAAATATTTGGAGTTGAAATGCTCGTTGAACTAATTCCAAGTAAATTGTGCATCTGCCCTGGTGGCCTCGATGGATTCCCACCACGCATGGGCGCCCCTTTCTAACTGGAATGTTGCTAATAATACCTTGTCACCATTTGCGCACTACATAACGTGGAAAATGCGTTCAATTTCTTTTAGCCAATTCTCTGCCTCGTCAGGGTCAGTGGTCCCACTGAATCGAGGCGGGTTTAGATTGAGGAAGTTCCGGTGCAAGTCTCCAGCACCACGGTTGTTGTTATTGTTGCCTCCAGCAGCCTGAAGCAAAGCCTGAGTAAGTTGTTGAATGGTCTGTTGCATGTCACGGAGTTGTGCATACTCCGCTGCCATTGTTGATGTTTAAGTTCCTTCAAAAGAGAATGTTTAATGTAAGTTACTGAGTTTGCACTAAGTTGTGCATGTGTTAGTTCATTTTATCTTATTACCCAAGATTCTACCCATCTCACATAAGTATGGAACTTAGACTCTAAGTCGAGGAAGGTCAAACCTAGATGATCCTATACTTAAGAATAACCTAGGCTCTGATACCACAAAACTGTAATGCCCCGACGCAGAATATCGGAGCGGGATTACAGTTATTAATAGTACAGAGCGAGAAAATAAATACAAACCATGCACAAATGGAATAATACCAAATAAACTCAAATTTCATTAATAATCCTCCAAACTCCAATTACAATCGCTAATAATTCACTAACTTCATGTACTAACTATTACATCAACATATCAGAGCCAAAACTAGGACCCAGAGTACTTTATTGAAAACCAAACTAACATATGGACTAATTGACTCTTTCTATACTAACTAACTACTAAAGCAAGGGTTGCTAAAGTGGTCACTCCTGAGCATCCTCCTCAGTCCCGTCCTCGTGAGTGTGGTCATCGTCAAACTTGCCTGAAACACATTCAATAAAAACGTAGGATGAGCGAATAACGCCCAGTAGGACTTAATATCTCATGAGAACAAGCATGCTTTAAATAATCAATGTCTTAATAGCAGGTTAACCAGAGAGAAGAGTCATGTAGATCAAGCAACATAACGAGAGAACAATAGCATCTGGCACAGGGAAAATAACACAACGCAAACGATAATAGAATGGCCATGTAACGATATAGCATGTAAATTGCACAACGGTGCACTAGTAAAGATAACGATTGCACTTGTATAAATAGCATTTTGATTGTCATAGATTAATCTTGATAGTATGATGGTGTTGGATGCATGCCGTAACACATCCTTGATCATTTTAACTCCCATAGGCACTAGCACTTTCCGGGCGCTCCTCCTAAGACCTGATCGGGCCCCATTGCACTGGCATTAGTCATTTCTTTATCTTGAAAATTACATGAATGGCCAATAGAGTACCAAAAAATAGATGAGAGTACTAGAAGAGATAGATGAGAGTGTAGAGAGAATGTGAACAGACGAGAGAATATAGAGAGCAGATGAGATAGGGGTATTATCGTAAAATCACGTTAACATCGATAGTAACGGTTGCACGGCACACCATTACGGGCCGGCAGTCTGGTAGAAGTCACCACCATCCACTAGTCGTGTTGTGTACAGAGACTAGATGGTCCGGCGTGATCACAAGATAAGGAGAAACACACTAAGGCCATGGATCGTACTTATCCCTAAGGTAACGGGTTTTAGGATACAACTAGCTCGTCGGCTAGGACGTGTGCCAAAGCCAAGAAGACTTACGGAGGCCTTGACAAGGAGTCCCTGGCCCAGTCGAGAGTATTTCCGATGGAGAGGTGGTCCAAGTCAAGAGAAAGTGTATAGAAAACTGGTCCGTCGTGCCTCGAGTGCTCGAAGCCGAGGGAAAACGATAACGGTATTCAAAACACGCGTATAAAATGAAGACAATTGTATTTAATAAAATAGGATAATTTAGTTATTTATTTCTCTAATTTACAAGAAACATTATTGCATAAATTAGTAGGGTCAAATGGCAAATAACAATATTATGTGTGTGTAAGTGTAAAGAAATCATGAGATTATGATAAATCGTGCAAATGGCTTTTAATTAATAAGATTATTTAATTTATTATCCATAAAATTATTCAGGTTAATGGTGAAGTTTATAGTACATGGTTTAACTTGTACAAGGTTATATGGCAAATAAAAAGAGATATGGACACAAATAAAGGTTCTGGCCGCAATCTTTAAATCACGGTGGTCTACCCGCCGCGATTCAAGTCGCGACGTGCGGCTCAGTCGCAATCCGAAGACCAACTGGCCCAGTCTGGTTCACGCCGAGAATCGCGGCGGCTTAGGCCGCCGCGTTTCTTAACACGTCGCACACCCTCAGTCGCGACCCCGCTGGTATCGCGGCAGGTCGCACCGCCGCGATATCAGGGAGGGACCGGCCATTTATCCTTTTTTTTCCTGGCTAAACCTGTTTGCTACATGGCACTTCTAAATTCCATATAAAATCGCATGATTATCCAAGAAGCATGAAACCAATTTAAAATGAAAGTAGACACATAGATCTATCAGCATGATTAATTTGAAAATAGACAGGTTTAGGCATGCTGTGATCATGTGACATATCAGTGACCTAACATGCGTAGACAGGGTTCAACGAATTAATTAGACATGGATACAAGATAAAAATTAGGGAAACTAGGGGCGTTTGAAAGCTAACATAACGTAGTATTTATGAGAATTTTCTCATGGCATGGGATCATGTATGTCCGAGGTTTGAAAACAAACATGAAGGGTCGGGTACATGGACTGATAGAGATTCAAAGAATTATTTCTCCCTCATGGGAGATCGAAATAGAGCGAAATCAAAGAGCTTTTGCTCGGAAACATGAAGTCTTCCTAAGGTAATTTTTACACGGATTTAGCTTGAGAGATTGCCTACCTTTTTCGCAGAGTAAGAAAATCCTTAGTTTGAAGATGAAAAATGATGAAGAACACCAAACTCCAGCCCTTCTCCTCCAAGATCCTCGTCTTCCAGCATTTTCCTTCATCTCCTAAAACTCCAGAAGCGAACTAGGGTTGCTAGGGTCGAAGTTTGAGGTGTTTTGTATGGCTTAAGAGTCCCTTCTTGCTAAAACTCCTTTCTTTCATAATAAATCCGAGTTTTCCTTATTTATCTCCTTAATTCCCTTAATTATCGACCTAATAGGATTGGGAAGAGAGTCATTTCGTGGCCAAGAATTTAGGTTGGGGTAATGACTCTTATTTGGATATTTATGAGTTATTTAGTATTTATTCTAACGTTTTACTATTTACTAATAATAAATTCTAAAATTGGGATAATTATTTCCCATCCCTTGATGTGCTCCACTTTATTAGGCCCATTATTTTATAATTGAACCATTTACACAACCCATTAGAGTTTTAACTTAATAGGCTTAATTTAATTTCCATTTATTTCACTTATTGCTCATTTATTCTAATCAAATCTATTTACCTCATTTATTTGAAATAATTTTTTTTATTTTATTTATATTTTAAAATCAAAGGTGCTACACCTCACTCGCCCCCCCCCGCCCTCCTCCATCCCCCTCCGCCCTCCCAAACAATTTTAAAATTTGATACTTCCTGGCAAACATCATAGAACAGTTTTTTTTCATTTTAAAATTTAAATTAAAAGAAAACACATTATAAATTTTTAGATAGAAATAACTTTTAAAAAATAGTTGCTCCCAAACACCGTATAATCTTTTGAAACAGCTAATGGTTTCGTTTCTTCTCTAATTGGACCACCGTAACTCTGTGATCTTTTTTACACAAACTGTTGAACTTGGGAATAATCTTACTTATGTATGCTTTAGCAAATGTGAAGTAGCTTTTCTATACAGGGAGCCTTGGCTTATGAGTCCGGATCCTCTCGCAACGCGGGAGGACCGGACTCAGTAAGTCTCCAACCGAAGGCTTACACGTGGCCGCCCCCTCCTCCCGCCTTCCGCTCCTCCTCCCCACTCCCGGTCACCCGGTTCCCCCCTCCTAGCCTTCCCACCTTCTCCCCCGGTTCCCCCCTCCCAGCCTTCTCGCTCCCGGTTCTCCCCCCCCCCCCCCCCCCCCTCCCAACTTCCCAGGAGTTACTGTTGCTCATTTTGTGCAACAGTAACTCACCCTTTGTTGTTTTTTTTTTTCTTTAATTTTAAATTTTTATTTTAAAATCTAATTGTGAGAGATAACATTTTTTATTTTATAGTTTTTTTCTTAAATATAAAATATATCATTAAAAAAATAATATTAATGTCTGTCGGATTCAGGACGGTAATACTCTAAAAAATTTTAATAGATGAAAATTATGAATAATATGGTTATTAGACCTCATTATTATTATGAGATAGAAATAATTAATATCTGAAATTAATTGATACTAATAAACGATACCTTAGCGCCGTATAGAGAGATGTGCGCTCCGACAGTGCGACACCAAAAAACTGTAACGAAAATAAAATCGAGAACACCATAATTTCTAAAAAATATGGTGACATCAGAAATATAATATCCGGATTTGTTGACGTACGGATTTCGAAATTAAGTCGATGCAACTATTTTTCGGGCGATTTTTCATCCAGTGCAAAATAAACTCTAAAAATTAAACTAAAATCACCATAATCTATAAAACCATTACATTAGCCTATGACTGTAATTTTAACACAATGTATATCATTTGAATGTGTTTTCAATAGGATCTTTGAGCCAGCTGATTTTTAAACTATTTACAGTAACCATTTTAACCAATTATTTTTTCCCTTAGTTTTAATTCTTATTCTAAAATCGGATTGTGAAATATGTCATTTTTTATTTTATAGTTCTTTTAAATTTAAAATAAATATCATTAAAAATATAATATTGATGTCTATCCAATTCGGGTCTGTAACGTCCTGAAAATTTTAATAGTTGAAAATTATGAATAATATGGTTATTAGACCTCATTATTATTATGAGATTGAAATAATTAATATCTGGGTGAAAAATCGTTCGAAAAATAGTTGCATCGACTTAATTTTGAAATTTGTACGTCAACAAATCCAGATATTTATTTCTAATCTAATGTCACCAATTTTTTTTTGAAAATTATGGTGTTCTTGAATTTTATTTTGTTACAGTTTTTCGGTGTCGCCATGCACGATTTTTCACCCAGATATTAATTATTTCAATATCATAATATAATGAGGTCTAATAACCATATTATTCAAAATTTCAACTATTAAAAATTTTCAGGACGTTACAGTCCCGAACTGGATAGATATCAATATTATATTTTTTTAATGATATTTGTTTTTAAATTTAAAAAATTATAAAATAAAAAATGACATCTTTCACAATCGGATTTTAGAATAAAAATTTAAAACTAAGGAAAAAAATAATTGGTTAAAATGGTTACTGTAATAGTTTAAAAATCAGCTGGCTCAAAGATCCTATTGAAACACATTCAAATGATATACATTTGTGTTAAAATTACAGTCATAGGCTAATGTAATGGTTTTATAGATTATGGTGATTTTAGTTTAATTTTTAGAGTTTATTTTGCACTGGGTGAAAAATCGTCCGAAAAATAGTTGCATCGACTTAATTTCGAAATCCGTACGTCAAAAATCTGGATATTTATATTTCTGATGTCACCATATTTTTTTAGAAATTATGGTGTTCTCGAATTTTATTTTCGTTACAGTTTTTCGGTGTCGCACTGTCGGAGCGCACATCTCTCTGTACGGCGCTAAGGTATCGTTTATTAGTATCAATTAATTTCAGATATTATTATTTCTATCTCATAATAATAATGAGGTCTAATAACCATATTATTCATAATTTTCATCTATTAAAATTTTTTAGAGTATTACCGTCCCGAATCTGACAGACATTAATATTATTTTTTTAATGATACTTGTTTTATATTTAAGAAAAAAACTATAAAATAAAAAATGTTATCTCTCACAATCAGATTTTAAAATAAAAATTTAAAATTAAAGAAAAAAAAAACAACAAGGGTGAGCTACTGTTGCACAAAATGAGCAACAGTAACTCCTGGGAAGTTGGGAGGGGGGGGGAGAACCTGGAGTGGGAAGGCTGGGAGGGGGAACCGGGAGAAGGTGGGAAGACTGGGAGGGGGGAACCGGGTGACCGAAAGTGGGGAGGAGGAGCGGAAGACGGGAGGAGGGCGGCCACGTGTAAGCCTCCGGTTGGAGACTTACTGAGTCCGATCCTCCCGCGTTGCCAGAGGATCCGGACTCCTTGGCTTATATACCTAACGCAGTGGCCGGCCAGTGGCGCAACATTGATTGTGTTGCAGTGAAGTGCTACAGCGCACCGTGGTACATACAGCCGCAATGATGCCGCCCTACGTACGGTGGTGTAATGTAGTATACTGACACGGCGGTTGTCGTCTACCTGCCAGACGCAGGGTAGCTGGAAATCTCCATCACCTATATTCGATTTTTTTTATTTTGTTAAATGAGAAATGATTAATATCTCCAAGAAGATGAATATATATTCGTTTGATATTCTCTCTTATGGAAGTGGGATTCACTTATTCTCTGCAGATATAAAATAAAATCTTTATGATCAGATTATTAAGAAGATAAAAGACGGGCCAAGAAAAGTCTTCATTATATGATTATCATGCCATTCACACTCCCCCCTTTCTGTCCCTCTCTCTTTTTTAAAAAAAAATTATTGGAAATTTCACACTACTTTTATAATCTTATTTGGTCATAGTTTATGGGTTTTTTTATCCCATGTACATAATTTTCCTCTGAATTGCATAATTTCACTGCTAGTACTTTTCCATTATTTAAATGGTTGCACGTCTTTTCTTTTGTTTAATTACATTGGTTTGCTTCAGGCTACGTGCCTTTCCCTTTGATTGTATAGTTTTACCCTTACACTTTTGTCCATTCACCTATTTTATATCTATTTGACCATCGGCTTACCATTCTTTTACACAATTTCTTTCCAAAGTTACACATTTCACGTAAAATTGAGCCTTCTTAGGTTTGGGGGAAGGTTTTGGGGGAAGGAAGTCAAATGAGAGACAAGGAATATTGTGTGCACCTCAAACGAATTTATCTAAAGAAATGAAAAAAGTTGGGCCACTTGAAGCAAATATGTGTAACCTATAGAGATAGTATTAAATGAAATGAGAACTAACAAATTCACATGAGTTAAAAGTGGCAAGTGTTCAACCATCTTTACAGAAAAAGAAGGAAATCGAAAAATCACACCTTGGTCCATTTGATCATGCTCGAGGTGTGATCGGATGGCCTTTAATGCCCGCGTGGTCCAGGTCAGAGCAGTTGGAGTAATACGCATGACATTACCATCTATTAGAATCTTGGGAGAATTAATTAGGGGTCCTTGTCAGAGTGTTGACTTAATTTATAGTCCCTGTCAGAAAATCAGAAGTCATATAGTCCTTACTTTTTGTGTTAGTTTAATTTCTAGTCCCTGTTTTTTGTTTCTCATCATTTAATGAGTCTTGGAAGACGAGTCGTCCTTTTAACATCAACTTTTTTCTATTTTGCCCTTTCTTCTTCTGCTTTTTCCCTAGTTACATTCGTTACAGTTGCCTTTGTATCAGTTACAGTAAGCTTTTATATCTATTACAGTAAGTCTTCTTTCCTTATGCACAATTACATTCGTTACAGTTACCTTTGTATCAGTTACAGTAAGCCTTTGTAATGTTACAGACTACAGCTATAAGCTCTTACAAAAGAAAAAAAAACTTTATTTATTTGCAAGTGCTAGGATTCGAACCCAGATCTTCACAAAGAAGACATGAGATACCCTTACCACTAAGCTACAACTATATTTGTGTTACAATATAACATATAATATATTTAATTAAATATTGTAGTAAACATAATTCTCTATTACAACTTATGTTAAGTCTTGTTACAGTCAATATCATTCTCTATTACAATATACATTAAGTTCTATTACATTAAACAATATCATCTATTATAGTAAACATAATTCTCTATTACAACTTATGTTAAATCTTGTTACAGTATACATTAAACTCTATTACATTATACATTAAGTTTTGTTACAATATACATTAATCTTTGTTACAATATATATTAACCTTTGTTACATATATATTAAGTTCTATTACAACTTATGTTAAGTCTTGTTACAGTATATATTAAGCTCTATTACAATATACATTAAGCTTTGTTACAATATACATTAACATTTGTTACAATATACATTAACCTTTGTTACAATATACATTAACTTTTGTTACAATATATATTAAGCTCTATTACAACTTATGTTAAGTCTTGTTACAGTATATATTAAGCTCTGTAACAATATACATTAAGTTCTGTTACAGTAAATATTAACCTTTGTTACAATATGCATTAACCTTTGTTACAATATACATTAACCTTTATTACAATATATATTAAGCTCTATTACAACTTATGTTATGTCTTGTTACAAACTTACAATATACATTAACATTTGTTACAATATACATTAACCTTTGTTATAATATATATTAAGCTTTATTACAATCATTATCATCTGTTACAGCAAACATTAAGCTCTGTTATAGCAAACATTATCATCCTTTTAGCATCAACTTTTTTCAATTTTGCCCTTCCTTCTTCTGCTCTTTCCCCATGTACACTTACATTGGTTACAGTTAGTGTATATATCGTTTACGGTCAGTCTTATATCTCTTACAGAAAGTATTCGTATCACTTACAGTAAGCCTTTATATCGCTTACAGTAAGCCTTTATATCACTTACACTAAGCCTACATATCTCTTACAGAAAGTATTCGTATCACTTACAGTAAACCTTTATATCACTTACAGTAAGTCTTTATATCACTTACAGAAAGCTTTCATATCACTTACAGTAAGCTTTTATTTCTCTTACAGAAGTCTTCATACTTATTACAGAAAATCTTTATATCACTTACATTAAGCTCCGTTACAGCAAACATTATCATCTCTTACAGCAAACATTAAGCTCTGTTACAACAAACATTAAGCTCTGTTACAACAATCATTATCATCTTTTTAATTCTAACACAAATGTTAACACAAATGTTAACACAAATATTACTACAATCTACTAAACAATAAATTAATTAACACAAATGTTTAATTCTAACCAACAAACATTACAATTACACTCAAATAGAGAGAGAAAGAAGAGAGAGTCGAGAGAGAGAAAGAGATAGAGAGAACGAGCTGAGAGAGGAGAGATAGAGAGAGAGAAAAGAGAAGAGAGAGAGAAGCGCGCGAGAGAGAGGAGAGAGGCGAGAGAGAGACGAGAGAGAGAGAGGAGAGAGAGGCGCGACTTGAGAGAGAGAGAGGAGAGAGAGGCGAGAGCGCTGGGAGAGGCGAGAGAGAGAGGGGAGAGAGGAGAGAGAGCACTGGGAGGGAGAGAAAGCGCTGGGAGAGAGAGGGGAGAGAGGAGAGAGAGGCGAGAGAGAGAGGGCCACGCGGCGCCCTCACGTTGCATCCATGCAACGTGAGGGGGAAGTGCTCGCGGGCGGCGCCACCGCGGCAGCGGCGGGCGGTGCAGCAGGTGGCGCGGGGTAGTGGGGCGACACGGGGGCGAGTGCGCGGGGCAGGCAGGGCAGCAGGCGTGTGTGGCGTGCGTGGCAGGCCGGGCGCGGGGTCGCGGCTGGGGCGTTGGCGTGCTGCTGCTTCGCGTAAGAACCAAAGAGAGAGAGAGAGAGAGAGCCCGGGAGCAAGAGAGGGAGAAGAGGTAGAAGAGGAGGAAGAAGAGGTGAAGAGAGAAAGAGGATGCGCTGAAGAGAGCTTAAAGTTGTCTCCAAACATTAAGTTTGATGTAGTCTTCTTCACGTAACGTTCGCGGGATGTTTGCTGTAACAAATGATAATGTTTGTTGTAACAAAGTTTAATGTTTGCTGTAACAGATGATAATATTTGCTGTAATAGAGCTTAATGTTTGCTGTAACAGATGATATATTTGTTGTAACAGAGCTTAATATTTGTTGTAACATAACTTAATGTTTGCTGTAACAGATGATAATGTTTGCTGTAACGGAGCTTAATGTTTGCTGTAACAGATGATAATGTTTGCTGTAACAGAGCTTAATGTTTGCTGTAACAGATGATAATGTTTGTTGTAATGGAGCTTAATGTTTGCTGTAACAGATGATAATGTTTACTGTAACAGAGCTTAATGTTTGTTGTAACAGATGATAATGATTGTAATAAAAACTTAATATATATTGTAACAAAAGTTAATGTATATTGTAACAAATGTTAATTTATATTGTAAGTTTGTAACAAGACTTAATATAAGTTGTAATAGAGCTTAATATATATTGTAACAAAGGTAATGTATATTGTAACAAAGGTTAATGTATATTGTAACAAAGGTTAATGTTTACTGTAACAGAACTTAATGTATATTGTAATAGGGAATGATATTGATTGTAACAAGACTTAACATAAGTTGTAATAGAGAATTATGTTTACTACAATACTTAATTAATATAATATATATATTGTAACACAAGTGTAGTTGTAGCTTAGTGGTAAGGGTATCTCATGTTGTGTTTGTGTTTGTGAAAATCTGATTTCGAATCCTAACACTTGCAAACAAATAAAAAAAATTTCTTTTGTAAAAGCTTACTATAACGGATACGTGTCCACAGGGAAAGAGCAGAAGAAGAAAGGCCAAATAGGAAAAATTTGATGTTAAAAGGACGACTCGTCTTCCAAGACTCATTAAATACTGAGAAACAAAAAGCAGGGACTAGAAATTAAACTAACACAAAAAGTAAGGACTATATGACTTCTGATTTTCTGACAGGGACTATAAATTAAGTCAACACTCTAACAGGGACCCCTAATTAATTCTCCCTAGAATCTTTCTATAAAACTACGGCAATATCGCTCCTTTCCATATGCATGCATGCATGAAACGGTGTTTATCTGTGTTGTTTGTGTGATCTTTCACTGGTAAAAAATTACTAGAACTAATTGTATAAATTAGTTGGTCAAGCATTAATCCTGAATAAACAATAAAATTGCCAAAAGTGCATGACAAGGCGTGCACCCATGTGCTCTACGTACCAATATTTGCAAATTCAAATGTAGGGGTGATAAGTCTTTACCTTTTATTTAAAAAAACAATGTTTACAAAAAACTCATACATATATATATGCATCCTAGATTATGTTTCAAGTGATAATATTATGAAATTTAATGTTTCTCAACATACAAGTTAAACACATGATCAATGGAACCAGGACCAGATCTCTCACAGTTGTGCACAGATGTAAATTAATATATATCACCGAGCCAGATTTTTCGTCATGACAAAGAACACATGAGTAGTCTTAAGAGAACCAATCAAAAGCAGCAAATGCTGATCATTACGCACAGAAACATGCAGGGTATACTGCATGGTGTACACTGGTGCAACAAATGCTCTCTCTCTCTCTCTCTCTCTCTCCATTTCTTCCTTAAAGTAATTTATAAGAGTGTTGTTTGATAAGATTCATCGTATTAGACATTAGCAAGTTGATTAATAATTAATTAGTAGAGAGCTACGCCGGTGGTGTGTGGGTGCCCAACCCCTTACACATACATAATTGAAGCACGATCGAAAGATTCGAAACAAGATCACCATGCATAACTTCGAAGTCAGATTTCCCTTTATAATTGTGCTCTTAATATGTTTATTCTCGTTTAGTTCTTAGAATCCAGAGCATCTACTCAGTCGTGTGGTGACTCTGAAAATAATTCAAATCCTGAGTCACTACGTACACAAGAAGAATTTAAATGCACTCTAATTATGACACTTGAGAATAGAAGGATCGGTGAGGTCTCCGTGAAAATGGTTGAACTACACTAGTCCTCTTGCTGTGTGGTTAGGTTGGCAACATAATAAATAATTAGTGCAGCATGCAAAGAGAGCATAGACGGACTTAAGAATTTTTTCTAGTGGAGTCACTCTTTTTTTAAAAAAATTCTAACCAAATTAATTTAATCAAAATTTTTAGACTTATCAATAGAATTTTAAAAATTTAGTGGGATCACATGACCCCACTAATTCTTCTATAGATGGGTCCCTGAAAGGGAGGAGCCTGCCAAACTAATATTTGCGCGCGACGGTTGCATGGTGTAAACCAGCACGTTGCCGTAGTGGTGTTATACTTCCTATTGTCACTATAATATAATGTGTGTGGCATGGATAGGAGACGGTGGGAGGTATGCTATACATGGAGCCCCGGGTTGGGGTTTAGCCAGGCCGGCAGCACGTAATCAGTCTTTGATTCCTGGGCAACGTCATGATTTATCTTAACCCACCTAGGCGTTCCCATCCCTTAATTTAGAACAGAATGTTTACGATCTTAATCAAATCCACCTCGGTGCATGGTGGATTTCTTTCTGAATATTGGAAATACATATGGTAGGAGATTTTTCCGAATCCAAGCAGATTTTAGGGAGTTAACATGATAACAAAGTATTCTTTAAAGGTTACGTCAAAACCGTTTCTTTTCTTTTCTTACGTAGAGTAGATATATAATTAATCCTAGTAAAACTTTAGAAAAATTACACGATCCTTATTCTGGGTACAGGAGATTTAGACCGAGGTTATCTTAGACTTGTCATCAAAGAAAATTAGAGTTAACCGAAGTGAATAAGCGAACAAGATCAGTTACCAAACATTGTTCTGTTATGAAAAATGGAGTAAGAGAATAGATTGGAACATGCATGATTATCTCAATAAAATTTTCATGTCTTACCTATTATTGTGGTTCGACATTGTTTAGCACATGACGTTGTGGGCCGGGCCTAGAAGACGCAAAGTAGGCGTTTTGTGATCAGCATGGGTTGGGCTGCTTTGAAGTTGGGTTGGGTTGGACTTCTTAAGACCTGAGAGGGATATTTATATCTTATTACCCTATGATTACGCGATATTTCAAACAAGGCCCTGAAATCTTGTTATTACTAATAATCCCTTAAAATCTACTGGCTTCATAAATAACTCCAAGGAGTTAGATTATATACAAAAAAATGCCATCACTGTGTATACGATGATGCCTGGGGTGCTTTTGCACAGTGAGATAGGGAGTTCTAAAACGACGAGGCGGCAGGGGGTGCAAATTGGAGAGGAGGGGTGTCAGGCCTCATCAAGTTTGGCCGGATATGCAAAAGATGACATTCAGTGCCCCACGAGGGTGCTGAGCTGGTACACCGCCTTCGAGTTGATCTCGGAGAAATGACATTGGAAGTTGGAACTAAGAAATAAGCCATGTTGATCACGGAAGAAGGTTCTCCAATGAAGAACTTGTGGAGATTTCAGAAGAAACAAACACATGTCTTTCTTCTTCTCAAGGAATCGATGTTGAGTAGACCTGCACAAATCCAAGGAAGATGGGCAGTGTCAAATTAATAATCTTGGATACCAAGCATTCCAATTTGATTTGAACATAAAGGTGCACAAGGATAACTGTTGAAGGCCAAGCAATTGGAGGAGGGGGGAGGGTTTGGAAGAAAACAACTCAATGATGTGGGTTGAGCTTACTTCTGCTATTATATAGGAGTCAGGCAATTGTTGCAGCAGTTTGGAGTTGGAAGCTAGAATGGTGGCGGCGGTGGAGGCATCTTTGGACCCTCCTATGAATTAAGCTTGGCCCAAACTGATTCACTCAGGACCAGAAGAGAGAGATATAATAAGTGATCCCGAAGAGTTTTCTATATCAACTTCCCCCATGCAGAGCTATCTTCACGAGGAGGCCAATAGTTATAGGTAAGGAGGAGGATAGGTGTCGATCCTATGTGCAGTCACGCTCCAACTCTTTCTCTCTCAAACTCTCTAACTCTTTTGGCCTTCCACTCGCTGACTTGACCGTTAGAGGGTTGTTTCTGGGACCATCACCACCTAGATTGACTGCGTTGCAGGTTAAGCAGTCGATGTGAGCTAAGCACTTGTTCCCCCTATTCCTCGTCACGTGAGATCAAGGTTCGGGCTACCTATGGTCATCCCAACAAACACTACAAGGAAAAGCGGGATTACCGACGGAAATTTCCGACGGATTATTTTCTGTCGGTAATTCCGACGGATATTCTGACGGCAATATGTCTGTCGGAATATCCGTCGGTCGTTCCGACGGAAATATTTCCGTCGGAAATTCCGTCGGTAATGAAAACATACCGACGGATATTCCGACAGACATATTTCCGTCGGAATATCCGTCGGTAAATCTACTATACCTTGTCCCCCGCGAACCCCCCCTCTTTCCCTCTCCCCGCTCTCTCTCCCCTCTCTCTCTCGTCGCCGCGACCTCGCCGCTCGCCGCCTGCCGCGCCGCTGCCGGCCCTCCGCCCCGACCGGCCCCCGCCGTCGCCGCCGCCTGCCGCGCCGCCGCCGGCCCTCCGCCCCGACCGGCCCCGCCGCCGCCTGCCGCGCCGCCGCCGCCCCCTCGCCCACCGGAAGTCCCTCCCCGCCGGTATGTACACACCCTCGCGCCCCTCTCCCCCTCCCTTCCCCACCCCCCGCCACGGCGACCCCCCACCTCCGCCATCGGCGTCCCAGCCCCCCTCCCCCTCCCTTCTTCCAACCGGCTAGCCCCCCTTCCCCACCCCTCCCCTGCGACCCCCCCCCCCCTTCCCCACCCCTGCGACCCCCCTCCCCCTCCCCCTCCAGTCCCAGTCCCCCCCCACCCTGCCACTACCCCTCTCCCTTTTGCGCCCCCACCGCCACCGCCCTCCCCCCCTTCCTTCCTGTGCAAGCCCCCCCCCCCCCCCCCCCCTCCGCCACTACCCCTCCCCCTCCTGCGCCCCCTACCGCCACCGCCCTCCCCCCCTTCCTGTGCAACCCCCACCCACCCCGCCACTACCGCTCCCCCTCCTACCCCCCACAGCCACCACCCTCCCTCCCTTCCTGTGCAACCCCCCCCCCCACCCTGCCACTACCCCTCTCCCTTCTGCGCCCCCACCGCCACCGCCCTCCCCCCCTTCCTGTGCAACCCCCCACCCGGTGATCCCTTCCACCTCTCCACAGTGCCTCCTCCCCTTCCCGGTGACCCCCTCCCCCTCCACTGCTCCCCTCCTAGCTTGGCTACCCCTCCCCCTCCCTTGCTCTCCCTTCTGGCCTGGCGACCGCCTCCCCCTCCACTGCTCCTCCTCTTGACCCGGCGATATCCACTACTACCTCTCCACAGTGCCCCACTCCCCCTCCCAATTTTGGTGCACTATTGTAATGTCAAATATTTTCACATTATGTTTATAATGTCATATTTCTGTGATTTTTACATTATTATATAATTGTAATATATATATATATATTTATATTATGAATTCTTTGTAAATTCTTTTAATTGTTTGTAGCAAGAGTCTTCTTCCATATAATGTGCTATGTAATCAGTTTTATCTAGTGAATAGAGTTTGCTCCTTTTACGCTACTATTAAAAAAACATGAAATTGCTAAAAAAGTATGAATAACCTGCTATTGTTAAAGTGCTATAGAATCCATGGTTTTGTTCAACCTCAAATGTTAGCAATTCTCCCCCATATGAAGTTACTAAAAAATGAAGAACCCACCTACCCATTTGAACACAAGTTTCCTTTAAAGGATGTAATGTAGGTCAACATTCACATTTAAATTTTGCATGTACATGGACCATAAACCATGTTGAAAATATTAAAGTTCATGTTAAACATTTCCCTAGTAGACCCCTGACACTCAATTTCCATGAATTGAAGGGGATGCATGTACACTAAAAACTAATCATGAACACAAGTATAAATATAAGGACAAGCAACCAACATCCATCTTATTTGCATTGGAGTTGAAGAGTTCAAGGCATCCGAAGATGAACATTGTCCATAGGAGAAATGCCCTCATCCCCTCCTAAGCCAGACCCTTCATGTAGATCACTTACATTGTAGCAACCTGGTATTTTAATAAATAAATAATTAAAAAATTAATTAATTAAAACTCATTAAACAAAAAGAAGTAATGGGTTTTGCTAAATGGATCATGTAAAAGTTATTGGGTCAAAAGAGTATTTTTAAAAGTTGAATAAAAGAAAAACCCCTAAATTCGTATCTTTAATGTTTCCTAAAATGAAAAGAGCTATTAAATCATTAAAATAGTTAATATGAGTTGGAATTGGACTCCTAACCCTACCCAAATGGCTAGGTACGAATTTGCAACCCAACCTAACCCAATTAGGAGGTGGAAAGCTTGGAAGGTTGGAAGAAATAGGGAAACTCATAATTTAATAGGAATTAAAGTTGTAGTAGGAATTGGAAACACTAGAGGCTTACATACACCCTAACCTCTTCATGGCCACCCTAATGCGTTGCTGAGGCTTGCTGGATGTGGAGGAGAGGCTAAAGGAAGGGAGAATTTGTCACGTCCTAATAAAAGGCTATTTATCGGGAGTGACAGAAAAACAGGCACAACAGGTAATATTACTTATCCATTCATATCGTCCACGACCCCCACCCCTACCTGCAGCCCCCCTCCCACTGCCCCCCCTCCCCCTCCACGACCCCCATCCCTGCCAGCCCCCCTCCCACTTCCGGCCCCCTCCCCCTCCACGCCCCCCCCCCACCCCTGCTAGCCCCCCTCCCACTTCCGGCCCCCTCCCCCTCCATGACCCCCACCCCTGCCTGCAGCCCCCCTCCCACTTCCGGCCCCCTCCCCCTCCACGACCCCCACCCCTTCCTGCAGCTGATCATATTCTTAATTTGTTGGGCCGATTCAAATTGGGCCATTTGAAAACGGGAAGAACACATCGCTACTTGTAGTTTGGAGTAGGCTGGATCAGCAGATCATATGGTTGGCCGAGCCAATATGGTTTGGTTTAGAAGGTTTTTCTTTCAAGATAAACTGAACAGAATGAGACCCTCAAACCGAAAATGTATGATGCTTATGCATCCAAGTTAAGATTAAAATTTATATTTGTATATATAATTATGTTAATGTGTGTAAAGTATATGCTAATGATGCCAATAAAATTGGGATGGACAAGTACTTCATTTGGTTTGGTTTGGCTCACTCATGAAACGAATCAAATCATACGGAACTTGATATTCAAACTGCGCCGGAATCACTCAGTGAATTTAGATTCTTATTTTGAATTGAAATGTAAACAACCCTAGTCGTATTTATCCTAAAAGTTTTCAAAACATAGAATCTGATTTTGATAATCGAAATATAGTGTTGGTTCTGATAATATCGGAATGGTTAATTCTGATTCCATTCCGATTCTGATAATATTATTGGAACCGAAATTTCGATAAGTTAAGGTGTTTACCATAGTTTTTTCTCCTAAAAGTTTTCAAAACATAGATTTTGGAATAAAACTTGATGCACCACATGCACTGTGGCACATTTTTTTACCCCCCTGCGGTAGCTATATAGATTGTAGGGCGTCCGTATACCCAGACAACTCGATCTGGCTAAGGCCATTTGACCCATCAATGTTGAGCTGTAGCCTGGAGGACAAGTATGTGGTTTGGTCGGTCTGAAGCCTTTCTTTTTCCCCTTGGGGATCTTTGTCACAGTGAAGAGTACAACTCAGACATTAGAAAGACTCTCCTACTTAACCTACAATATTTAAATTTGGTGGCTGATCCTCTAGTTGCTCAGCTGGGGTAGTCGGCTTGTAAAAAGCCAATACAAACACCAATGAGGTATACATCCCAATTTAGGAAAAAAAATAGTACAACTCTTCCTTCTAGATATTAGTTTCTTTTATGTTAATTGTTCACTTTCAGTTTAATGATTAGTATTACACATCTTATTTTAATGTATTTCTTTAGTATTGCACATGTTTATATGTAATTCATATACATGTATGTATGAATTTGGTTTATTATTGCACTTGTTCATATGTATGATTTTGTTATCATATTCCTTTCATATTTATTGGGTTTTAAATTTGATCTGGCCATGTATAGTAATTTTTTCACTGCACACACATCACGAGAGCGTGTTAAGCTCGTGTCAATGAACATTCCCGTTCAAGACTTTGAGATTGATGTGCACGAGTCTTATTTTCAATAATGAGAACGTGTATATCTAACTCAAAGTCTTGAATTGTCCCGTTTTGGACAGTCTGTGAATGTTTGATCAGAGTTAGGTGGTCATTTATTATGTGATTGTATTATTTGTTGAAAATTTCGGGTGCGTCTACTCACTCCTCTCTGATATACCTTTATTGATTTAGAATATTTTCTTACCCACTTATTAGTAAGTGTTTAAGAAAATATTTAAATCAATAAAATTTTTTGGTATATCGGAGAGGTGTGAGGAGATGCTGCCGAAATTTTCAGCAAATAATACAAACACATAGTAAATGGTCATCTGAGTGCGATCAAATATTCACAGATGGGTAAAAAGTGATAATCTTAATAATATCCTACCTATTCATTTTGACTTACTCGAACGATGTGAGGGTCTGTTGGATTTTAACTTGTGACATGACATTTAATTTGTGTAGGAAAAATGTCTTATGAGAATCGGTCATGGATGTACCGTGGAATGGTGAATGGAGTTGTCACCGAGGAGTTTAAAGACGGAGTTGACAGTTTTATTCAGTTTGCATTGAGTAATTCCTCAGTAGCAGTCGATCCGATGGGTAACATCCGATGTCTGTGTTCGGCTTGTAAGAACATAAAGTGGATATCGACATGGGATGTGCAGCATCATTTGTATACGAGAGGATTTGTTGCCCATTATGAGATATGGTCGTGTCATGGTGAGCATGTTATTCAATCGTCTGCACAGGCTCATTACTTTGCGTCCACAAGTATGTACGTAGACATGGTTGTCGATGCTGCTGGTCCAGAGTTCAATATGCATGAAGATGAAACAAATGAAGAAGTGCCGAATGATACAGCTCAGAGATTTTATCAGTTACTTCGAGATGCTGATGAGCCATTATGGGATGGTTGTGAGAAGCATACACGGTTGTCTGTAGTGTCGCAGCTACTGAATTTGAAATCTGAATTTCATATAAGCGAGAGTTGTTTTGACCGGCTTCTCTTACTCGTCAAGAGTATGCTTCCTCAATCAGAGAGGTTACCTGCTGACTTTTACCGTGCGAAGAAGATGGTGAATGATCTGGGGCTTGGTTTTATGAAAATTGATGCATGTCCGAATCACTGTATGCTGTACTACAAAGATGATGCAGATAAGACATCATGTTGTATTTGTAATCATGAAAGGAGTGACGCACGAGAGTTGGCAGCTTCTACGCAGTTCAATATTCATGATATAAATGAAACAATTTGCTTACATAAGGATAACGAACAGGAAGAAGTTGACCCAAATGCCCTTGAGCGAGAGGTGGAGTCTGATGTGGATGAAGACTCCCCGCATGAGGAGGATGAATTCCAAGATGATGAAGAAGATGATGCTGAATTAAACATGTCGGAAGCATCTGATGTTGAATTACGATAATATACCTTATATTTTGTAAGAACTTCGTGTTATTGCTAATTATATTTTCATATTAAATTGCTACTTCAAAATTTATTGCTGATGACAATTTGGATGTATGTTTATTTATCTCAAGAGAGATATGGTACGTGGAGGACGGAGTCGGACGGTTTCTACGTCCGTTGGCAGAGGGTCCGGGACCCCGTCCACGACAGGTATATGTAAACACAATACTCTATATATTATTGTTCATAATAAATTCACGACAGCTCTAACGTACAGGCTCATTTTGCAGGGTCTGCCTCCCCATCGACGTCTGCCTCCCCGTCCACGCCGGTCGTCCATGCGGCAGGTATACGTATATATTGTTGTTCAAGTTAAATTCATATTTTCTAATGTGTAAAAAATTTTTCAGCGACCGCCTCCCCGCCGAGCACGGGAGCAGTGCCACCTTTCCCTTCTTCCTCACCACCAGGTACGTGTCAGCTTCCATACATTAGTATGTTTGTTGTCTTGCAATTTATCGAACAATAGTGTGCTTAATTGTCTTCAACAGAGGTCCAGGGTCCGCATGCAGCAGCGGATGAGGGGGGCCCTCAGCTACCGGGACGGCATCCATGCTGGATCTCCGGTAAAGTTGATCAGTTCAAATTTACTTTATTTGTTTTTGATGTTATACATTTCATGTACAAAATTAATGTGCAATTGCAGGGGGAAGATAGATCCCGGTTCTGCTTCCCGTCATATTACGACGCTGGTCCATGCACATATTCCAGGACCAGTGGACACATGGAGAGAGTTCCCGATGTCCGTCCGGATCAGTTATTTGACATGTTCACGGTATTTTTAAATCTTAGATAACTATCTGTCATTTATTAATTACTATACATGTTCGTGCAGAAAGCTGAGTAATTTCATTTCTTTACAGCGGAGGTTCACATTCACGAGACCCGAGGATCTCCCTCGAGCTCGAGCCGTCTGGGAGTCTACTGCCCAGACTAATTTAAGAAAGTCGATGTGGGAGGCCCGGGACAAGGCGCAAAAGAGCACAGGCAATAGGGATCCTAGGGCTTGGCTTGATGACAGCCCTTCTTGGCTGAGGAAGGATTATTGGCAGTCCCTTGTGAGCGATGGGCTGCTGGACCATGGCAGCAGCGGTCACAGGCGGCCATACGCAACAGATCAACTCATCCGGAGAAGAATGTGCATACTAGTGGGTCCATATCTTATGAGACCCACAGTCAAAAATTGGTAAGCATAATATTGTTCAATTGTTTAGTACATTGATTATTATTGTCAAACTAACTACGTCCGTTGAATTATAAGCATCACGAGCTCGAGCGTGCCCCTACCTTTCGCGAGTTATTTGATCGGACTCATAAGCGGAAGGGGACGGATGACTATGTTAGCGAGAGTGCCCGCACGATCGTTGTAAGTCAACCTATAAATTTTGAATTCAATTATGATATTAAATTAATTTATTTTTATTAATTTAATTTTAATTTATTTTGCAGGAGAGGTACGACAGGACGATGACGGAGCGTTATGCAGAGGGCACTCCTCAGCCAGACTTGGATGCAGAGGCTTGGGTCGAGGCAGCGGGAGAGCCGAGGAAGGCCGAGTGTACGGCTTTGGGGACAGCTTGGATACTCAACCAGTGTTGTCCTCATATGCCAGTTCGATCGCTCCTCCGGCACACGCGAGTTCATCTTCTGCGCCGCCCGTCAGTGGTGTAGAGGACATTAGAGGCATCATTCGGGAGGAGCTACGTACAGAGCTACAGATCTAGCGGGAAGAGCTACAGACGCAGCGGGTAGAGCTGCAGGCGCAGCGGGTAGAGCTGCAGGCACAGCTACAGACGCAGTTCAGCGATATGCTTCAACAGTTCCTCTCAATAATGCAGGGAGTACGCCCCACACAGCCAGCAGCTCAGGTCAGTATTAGTAATATTTCATATACTTAGGATTGGGCTGGGCATTCAATTGACGGATGTAAAAATAGGCAAGTATATATAAAAGGTTAAAACACACAACCCGGGGGTCAAAAATCCCAAATAGGGATCGGATCGGCGTGCCGTTCTCTCCGACACGACCGGGTGGGTTAAAGTGACGTGTGGGAACTGAAGGAATCCAATTTGGATCTCCGGATTGGGTTGGGCATTCAAAGGACGGAACTAAAAACACCCAAGTATATATAAAGCGTCAAAACACACAACCCGTGGGTCCAAAATCCCAAATAGGGATCGGATCGACGTGCCGTTTTTTCCGACACGACCGGGTGGGTTAAAGCGACGTGTAGAAACTGACGGAATCCAATTTGGATCTCCGGATTGGCCTGGCCATTCAAACGACCGATCTAAAAACACCCAACTTCATATAAAAGCCTTAACACGCACACCCGGGGGTCCAAAATCCCAACTAGGGATCTGATCGACGTGCCGTTTTCTCCGACACGACCGGGTGGGTTAAAGCGACGTGTAGAAACTGACGGAATCCAATTTGGATCTCCGGATTGGCCTGGCCATTCAAACGACCGATCTAAAAACACCCAACTTCATATAAAAGCCTTACACACACAACCCGGGGCTCCAAAATCCCAACTAGGGATCGGATCGACGTGTCGTTTTCTCCGACACGACCGGGTGTGTTAAAGCGACGTGTAGAAACTGACGGAATCCAATTTGGATCTCCGGATTGGCCTGGCCATTCAAACGACCGATCTAAAAACACCCAACTTCATATAAAAACCTTAACACACACAACCCGGGGGTCCAAAATCCTAATAGGGATCGGATCGACGTGCCGTTTTCTCCAACACGACCGGGTGGGTTAAAGCGACGTGTAGAAACTGACGGAATCCAATTTGGATCTCCGGATTGGCCTGGCCATTCAAACGACCGATCTAAAAACACCCAACTTCATATAAAAACCTTAACACACACAACCCGGGGGTCCAAAATCCCAAATAGGGATCGGATCGACGTGCCGTTTTCCTCCGACACGACCGGGTGGGTTAAAGCGACGTGTAGAAACTGACGGAATCCAATTTAGATCTCCGGATTGGCCTGGCCATTCAAACGACCGATCTAAAAATACCCAACTTCATATAAAAACCTTAACACACACAACCCGGGGGTCCAAAATCCCAAATAGGGATCAGATCGACGTGCCATTTTCTCCGACACGACCGGGTGGGTTAAAGCGACGTGTAGAAACTGACGGAATCCAATTTGGATCTCCGGATTGGCCTGGCCATTCAAACGACCGATCTAAAAACACCCAACTTCATATAAAAACCTTAACACACACAACCCGGGGGTCCAAAATCCTAAATAGGGATCGGATCGACGTGCCGTTTTCTCCGACACGACCGGGTGGGTTAAAGCGACGTGTAGAAACTAACGGAATCCAATTTGGATCTCCGGATTGGCCTGGCCATTCAAACGACCGATCTAAAAACACCCAACTTCATATAAAAGCCTTAACACGCACAACCCGGG
>CM024761.1:130562534-130690917 GCA_014218235.1 Colocasia esculenta
GCTTCCCATGGACGACGTGGAGTGTGCCAGCTCGCGACGACGAGCAGAGCATGAGGAGCGGGCGGAGCAGTAGGCCCCGGCCCCACAGGGTCCTGTGCTTTCCCCCACCATCGCCAGTGGACTATGGAGTATTCATGCAAGGTCTGGTGCAAGCCATGCAGACGAGGCCCACACCCAGGCAGCACTCCAGGCCCAGTTGGAGGCCCAGGTAGAATAATAAAAAACCTAGTAGTTTGCTATTTAAATTGCATGATATTTGTTTATTGTATATTGTTGATTGTTTAATGTAGCAGGCTCAGGCCCCAGCTCAGGACCATGGTGGACCTTCCATCATGGAGCGATTCAAGAGGATGACCCCACCCTCTTTTAAGGGGAGAGGTGATCCGCTATTGGCAGAAAGCTGGATGAGGGAGACGGAGAAAATCTTCGAGCTATCAGGTGTCCGATGAGGACAAGGTGACCTTAGCCACCTACATGCTACAGGTATGTTTTAGTTTATGCTTGTATGTGTTTGCAAGTTAGAATTTGTTAGTTAGGCTTATGAAGGTGTATTGCAGGAGAGAGCTGATGTATGGGGTCTCCCTACTTCGTACACGCTTTGAGGACGGAGCAGTAGACGTGGCGTGGGACGCGTTCGTGAGGCTCTTCCGAGCCAAGTTCGTCCCAGAGCATATCCAGGACAAGATGGAGCAAGAATTCCCTGACCTAACGCAAGGATCGATGACCGTCCTGGAATACGAGGCAAGGTTTTTGAACTTTCTAAATATGCACCGCATATAGTAGAGGATGAGCGCAGGAAGACCAAGAAATTGTGATGGGTCTCAAACCATCACTGAGGACGAGACTCGTGGCGTTCGACCACCGCACGCTAGACGAGGCCCTCAGCGCAGCCTGCAGACAGGAGGGAGAAATGGAGCAGTATCTGGAGAGAAGAAGGCTTCGCAGAAGAGGCCGGCAGCGACATTCCAGCGGCAGGATAAGAAGAAAACGTTGTACAGACACCGCAGAAACCAGTGGCAGTCAGCAACTCTCAGGTACCTTCTGTACGTTCCCCGGTGCGAAGAAAGAGTGTCCCCATTGTGGGAAGACCCATGGAGGTTCCGAGTGAGTGTTGGTAGTAGCGGGTAGATGCTTAAAGTGTGGGAGCAGCGACCACAAGATCAAAGATTGCCCAAGACTTCAGCAGGGAGCTCAGCGTGGAGCGCCACAGTACCAGCAGTAGCGGCAGCCGCGCCAGCTACAGGACGACCAGGAAGGCCTCGAGCCCCAGCTCGAGTGTTTGCATTAGCTCGTGAGGACGCCGAGCAGGCGGAGCATGTCACCGAAGGTACAGTTTTACTTTTCGGTGTGCACGCTCGGGTTTTGTTTGATACGGGTGCTACTCACTCATTCATTTTCGAGCGGTTCGCTAGGCAGTTAGCCCTAGAGTCAGGCATAGAGTCTGAGGAGTTAGAGGTTCCTTTGTCTGTGCACACCCCTGCGGGTACGGTATCGACTAGGAAGTGCATTCCGTCGTTACCTGTGTGCATTGAGGATAGATTCCTAGATGGGTGTTTCTTCTTGCTAAAGATGAAGGACTATGATTGTATCTTGGTCTGGATTGGCTAGAGGAGCACTATGCGTTAGTGGATTGTCGTAGGAAGAAGATTGTTTTCCGCATTCCTGGTGAGGATGAGTTCTCTCATCCCTTGCCAAAGAACTTAGCGGGAAAGTTAGTTATCTCTGCCATGAAGGCGATGCGCATGGGTGAACAAGGGTTGTGACGCATTTCTTGCCAGCGTTATGCTAGTACCCGATGCTGGTTCGTCACTGACTCTTGCAAATCGATGTGGTGCAGGACTTTCCAGATGTCTTTCCCGATGACTTGTCTGGATTGCCACGGATAGGGAGATAGAGTTCACTATAGAGTTGCTTCCAGGCAACCTCCTATCTCGAAGGCCCCATATCGGATGGCCCTGCAGAGTTAGCCGAGTTGAGGAAGCAATGCAAGAATTGCTCGATAAGGGATTTATTCGCCCTAGTGTTTCCCCTTGGGGCGCACCTGTATTATTCGTCAAGAAGAAAGAGGGTCACTTCGGTTGTGCATTGATATAGGAAGCTAAACCAGGTGACTGTGAAGAACAGGTATCCCTTACCTCGGATGATGATCTGTTGACCAGTTGCGAGAGCATCAGTCTTTCCAAGATTGACTTGCGATCTGGTTATCATCAGTTGAGAATTAGGAGTGAGGATGTGTCCAAGACGGCATTTAGAACCGTTATGGACATTATGAGTTTTGGTCCTCCTTTCGGATTGACCAACGCCCCTGCAGCGTTCATGGATCTCATGAACCGGGTGTTTAGTCCGTATCTAGATAGCTTTGTTGTTGTGTTATTGATGACGTGTTGGTCTATTCTCGATGATGAGGCCACACATCGTCAGCATTTGAGGTTAGTCTTAGAGGTTCTCCGTGAGCACAAGCTGTATGCGAAGTTCAGCAAGTGCGAGTTCTGGTTGCGCGAGGTTCATTTCTCGGGCATGTTATCTCGGCGCTGGTGTAGCTGTTGATCCAGCAAAGTCCAGGCAGTTATGGATTGGGAGATTCTCAGGACCCCTTCGGAGATTCGTAGTTTCCTTGGGTTAGCTGGGTTATTTCGGCGATTCATTGAGGGTTTCTCATCCATCGCCCCGCCCTTTGACAAAGCTGACCCGAAAGGTGAGAAGTTCGTATGGTCTGAGGCATGTGAGCGTAGCTTTCAGCTATTGAAGGCTAAGCATACTTCTGCTCCGGTATTGGTATTGCCTAGTGGTCTAGAGGCTTGCCATTTATACGGATGCATCTCATTGGGTTTAGGCTGTGTGCTCATGCAGCAAGAGAGGTAGTGGCTTATGCTTCTCGTCAGTTGAAGGAGCATGAGAGGAACTATCCGACTCATGATTTGGAGCTCGCAGCTGTGGTTCATGCACTAAAGATCTGGAGGCACTATCTTTATGTGTCAGATTTGAGGTGTTTACCGACACAAGAGCTTGAAGTATCTTTTCTCCCAAAAGGAATTAAACCTGAGGCAGAGGAGATGGATTGAGTTCTTGAAGGACTATGACTTCGACCTTCAGTATCATCCTGAAAAGGCGAACGTCGTAGCGGATGCTCTTAGTAGAAAGAGGTCTGCTCCAGCAGGATTGGAAGATGTGGAGGATGCAGGTGCTCTATCGAGTTAGAGCCATCGTTGTGTCAGGCTTTTGTAGCTCAGCTATCCCTTAGATCCTCAGTCTTGGATGAGGTGATGAGCAGCAGAAAGCCGATCCTAGATTGTTAGAGTTAGTGGGTAAGGCGGGCATTGCTCGTGATGAGGACGGTGTGATTAGATTCAGCACCGTGTTTGTGTCCCGATGTGGTAGATGTGTGAGCATGTGTTAGCGGAGGCTCATAGATCGCGATTCTTATTCATGGGTAACACTAAGATGTATCAAGACCTGAAGAGATCATTTTGGTGGTCCGGCATGAAGAAGGATGTTGCGGATTATGTGTCTAGATGTCTAGTATGTCAGCAGGTGAAAGCCGAGCGGCAGCGACCATCCGGCCTTATGCAGAGGATGGATATCCCGTGGGAAGTGGGAAGCTGTCACTATGGATTTCGTATCGGGTTTGCCTCGATCTAGAAGGGGCAATGACTCGATTTGGGTAGTGTAGATAGATTCTCGAAGACTGCTCATTTCTTGCCTATGAAGAAGAAGCAGTCAGTAGAGAGTTTAGCTAGATTGTATGTTAGCGGTATCATTAGATTGCATGGTGTGCCGAAGTCGATCATTTCGGATCGAGATCCGAGATTTACTTCGAGATTGTGGAAGGGTCTTCAGGATGCGTTAGGTTCGGAGCTTAAGCTCAGTTCGGCGTTTCATCCCAGACCGATGGACAGTCCGAGAGGACTATCCAGACGCTCGAGGATATGTTGAGAGCGTGTGTTTGGATTGGAAGGATGATTGGGAGCGTCATTTACCTCTTGTGGAGTTCGCATACAACAACAGCTTTCATGCTAGTATCGGTATGGCTCCATTCGAGGCGTTGTATGGTAGGCCCTGCAGATCTCCTTTATGTGGGAGGAGACTGGTGATAGGCAGTTGATCGGACCGGAGTTAGTTCAGGAAACTTCGGATAAGATTCAGCTTATAGGAAAAGGCTGTTGCGGCACAGGATAGGCAGAAGAGTTATGCCGACAACAGGGAAAGGATTTGGAGTTCGAGGTTGGCGATCATGTCTTCTTGAAGATATCGCCTACTCGAGGTGTTGTCAGATGGCAGGCATAGCAAGCTAAGCCCTAGGTTCATTGCCCATATGAGATTCTCAGACGTTTGGGCAACGTGGCGTACGAGCTAGCTTTCCCCAGCTTTGGCTAGCGTTCACCCGGTATTCCACGTATCTATGCTCAGAAGTATGTCCGAGATCCGTCTCATGTGATTAGTCATGAGCCAGGGAGATCAGCCAGATCTTCGTATTATGCGAGCAACCAGTAGCCATTCTTGACGGAAGGTTCAGCATCTCCGGAACAAGAGTATGCGTCGGTGAAAGTTCTATGGCGGACTTCTCACGTGAGGAGGCTACGTGGGAGCTTGAGGATGCGATGAAGAAGAAGTATCCCCTTTTGTTTGAGTAGTGTCGTTCTAACTTCGAGGACGAAGTTTCTTTAAGGGGGAGAGGGTGTAAGACCCTCGAAATTTCGTCGTATTATTTGTATTTATGTGTGTATATTGTGCTTGTGTATGTATGTACATATTTACGTACGTATTAAATAGTATAATACGTGTGCATGTGTTTATATTAAGTATAAATAAGTGTGTATTGCATGAGATAGTATGGATACAATACCATATGATATTGCATGTATAGGCATGGTATGCATGGTTTTCTGCATAATTTAGAGTTCTGGCCGAAGGCCACCTTGGCGTCAAGCCCAGGCCGTTTAGGTGGTGTCAGCGTCCAGACATGGACGCCAACAACATCCGGCGTCCAGCGATAGGACGCCAATTCTCTGACCTGCATGCGCAGCAGAGCTGCAAGCTTCTGAAACAAGGTATGGCCCCTTGGGGGGATGTCCCCCAACGGCTCTGGGGTGTCCCATCACCCTAGTGAGTGGGAGAGAGACCCTCTAATCTGAACCCAATTGGCCTCTCCCACTCTTCCCTTCACCTTGCAAGAGGAGAAAGAAGAAAGAAAAAAACCCTAGGAGAAGTCTGTGAGAAAACCCATTTTGCCACCCAAAAATCCACATCCTGGACCTGATCGGGCTTCCCCTGCTGCAAGGAGGTTGCTGGACCCCGAGGAAGGCTTCCCGACATCCCCTCGGCGTGGAGATCATCAGGAAGCCCGGAGGAGAGATCTTTGGAGGGGGTTCTGCAACTTCTTGGAACTGCCCAAGGAGGTTTTCACCGAGCCATAAATCCCTTGGAGAAATTTTTTAAAGGCAAGTGACCTATCCTGGTTCCCTTATGAGTCTAGGTTGTTTCTATGATTTATGGGAATTTTCCTCGAGTCCTAGACCCTCCAATTCACCCAAGTTCAGAGCTCGGGTCTATGTTTCTGCACAGACCTGGTCGACGGCAAGGTCCCTGGACGTCCAGATCATGCTTGGCGTCCATCGACCATGCCGCTGACCCTGAGTCAGCGGCCAGAGACCGCCGCCTGAGTTCTTCTGGACAGAACAGTGAGCTGTTCTGTCCCTCTTATACATTAATTTCGGTATGTTTTACGTGATGAGGATATATGGTAAACCTTATACTCTATGTATATGTGCATTGTGGTGTGTGGATGAATGTGGTGTGATGGTGAATGTGGAAATGGTATTCCTTAAACTTGTGAACATGGATTGTTGATTCTTGCAATTTAGTTTTTCATGATTAGAATTGTATGAAGGCCTTGGTTTGGACTGATCATGAAGTCAGTGGGTCAGTATATGTGTTTTGCAAGTTGGTAAATTATCCATGCTAGTGGAAGGCTAATAAATCGATTCGGTAGAATAAAATGAAAGCATGCAAGAATGGTTGTATGACCAATCCATAGATGTATGAATTAGGGAAATTTGTATTCTAAATTCATGCATATGTTAGTAACTTATGTTTAAAACAATAAGTGGCAAGTTACAAGATGTGTTATCCCATGTTAAATTAAATTGTGAATGACATGCTAATTAGGTGTTTTATTTACTGTAAATCCATGAAGCTCAGAAAAATCTGAAAAATTGAGGGTATCATATTGAACCCGAAAACAGCATGTGGTTAAAATTTCAGACAATTGGATCAGTAAATAAAAAGTTATGTATTTTACATGTGAAATGTGATAATTCGTGCATATGATCGTAATGTGATTAGATTTTGTTTAAAAACACAACTGATAGTGTGTTCACTGTGTGTGTTAACTCTTGAAAACTCGTAGTACCATGTTAGGAAAAAACAGAGGTATTCATGTGAGTGAGGAAGTGAATGAGATGAAGGTTATGTGTAAAACCAAGTGTAAAACGGTAAATGTGTAAGGTGTAACTGTGCCAATGTGACACTGCTTCCGTAGAGGGCAGTGGAGCTGTATCAGGGAAAAGTCCCCTTGAGAAAGTTCATTGTGTTAAGTGACCCTAAGGGCATTAGGGGGAAATCCTGGAGGTGGACAAGTACCACTGGTTAGGGTGGAGACTTGTTCTCCCGGTCTGCGCAGTCCAAGAGTCACCATTGGAATGCCTAGATGGCGTCTATGTGTAATGTGATGTGTATATGTCCTTCTTTGGTGGTTTGGACTATGTGTCATGGCACCTAAATGTGTAATGTGAATGTGTATGTGTAAAGTGAACCATGTGAAAGAGAAAACTTGTGCAAATAAAAATGTGAAACTAAAGATGTGGAAATGTGTTATTGGAACTATGTGATACAAATATGAAACCATGTGAATTCAGTAAATCATGTTATTATCATTATGTTTAATGTGCAAAGATGCTTAGAATCCATGTTAGAGATAATTAGTGAACACGGGCACAAGACTGCATGAATGGTTGTTGATGTGATATGTTTTATGCATTGTTGTAGCTCTCATGCATAGGTTTTCAGCCATGAAACCATATGAAATCAGCAACCTAAAGCATGTGAAAAGTTCATGTATGTGGTTAAAAATGTGTAAAATCCGCTAGTTGTGGTTTCCCTCCATGTATGTAAAGTTCATGTTGATAGCTCTCATGTTTTATTCTTTAAAGATTAAAGTTTCATGAGTAAATTGAATAGAGACCATGTGATAGGTGAAGTTTTTTAGAAATCTGAAAGCATGAGTTATGTATAAAATTGTAGAACTTTCATGATAGGTTGACAACTTGAATTGACTAACATGCTATGGTGGCTAATTGTAATTTGCATGTAGAAACCACTAGGACTTATAAGTGTATATAAGAGTAGTGTTGCTTGTGAGTCCTTGGACTCACTGCGCTTCGGCGTACAGGTATAGTTGGTGACACAGTACCTTTGGAGGAGGCAGCAGAGACGGACTCCGACCGTGGAGACTAGCTAGTTTTTGGAGTTCTTGAGAATTGTGATTTTCACAGTATGTAATTTTGAACATTGTACTAGAAGTATCATGAGAATGATGTATAAGTGTGGACATTGTATTTAATTTCAGCAATTTAAATCATGTGGATTTTTAGTTCTTTATGTAAATGCGAACTGCATGTATGTTAATGTGGATGATGAATGAATGAAGACATTGGTCTTTTACTTCCGCTACTCTGTTGTATATTCGCGTGTATCTCGCTGTTTGTATCGTTTGGGTAAATGTCCCACTGTGGGCAGCACCGCTATACCGACGTCGGGTCGTATGACCGTAACGGTGTAACGAGGGCCGTCACAGACATGCAGTCTAATGTAAAAAAAAGCTTAGAGACAATGGGCACTTCAACGTTCAAATTTCAAATAGAGGTATATAAAGAAGACTGAAGTTCCAGAAGGAGAGACAATGCTTACAACGATTTTTCCAAGGCTTCTGTGAGAAAACTGAAGAGCCAAGTTTTTCACTCACATCTGTTCTAGCTCTTGCTCACTGAGATTAGTGAAGATCCTTGAGAGAGCCTCTTGTACTGAGAAAGATCAATTTTGTAGATCCTTTCTTTCTCAGTCTTAGCTTCAGATCTAGCATTGTATAAGCTTGATCTAGGGGCTTGTTTTCATTTCTTCATTCTTGTGATCTTTTCCTTCATGTTGAAGGAAGACCTAGGGGTTCCAGGGTGTGTGTTCCCTTCACGTAGAAGGAAGACCTGGTGGTATCCAGGGTGTTGTAATTCCTCTTCAGGTTGAGAAGAGAAGACCAGCTGTGACTGGGTGTGTAAGGGTCCATAAGGGGGACTGTACCCTTGGATAGTGAAATCCTGAGATATTGCTTAGGGACTGGACATAGGACTCCTAAGGAGAGGAGATCTGAACCAGGATAAATCCTTGTTTAGTGTGATTGCCTTTGTGTGTTTGCTGTTTATCTTTACTAACACTAACAACTATCGAAGTGTGTTTTGTGTGACTATTTTGTGAACAGATTTTAGGTTCTCAATAATTTTAAGAATCCCATTCACCCCCCCCCTCTGGGCTTGCTAGCTGGGCAACAAGTGGTATCAGAGCTAGTCTCTTCGACAAAGAAGAAGATCCAACGATCTGAAGAGAAAAGATCAAATGGCAGCCCAAGGTCACTCGAAGGTCAGTCAGTCAACAGGCCACCGCTGTTCGATGGAGAAGATTAACCTATTGGAAAACAAGAATGGAGTACTTACTACAAGGTTTCGACTTTCAAATCTAGGTCAATTGTAGAAGAAGGAGACCTTCTAGTCACCAACGAGAGGACAAATGGACAGAAGATGATAGAAAGAAGTTTCTCTCAACTGCAAAGCTAAGAGCATATTATATTGTGCACTTAGCAAGAAAGAATTTAACCGAGTTTCAGCCTGCAAATCAGCGATGGAGATGTGGGAGAAGCTAAGAATCACATACGAAGGTACTGACAAAGTAAAGGAAACCAGAATAGACATTCTGGTGACACAGTACGAGAGGTTCCAGATGCAGTCAGGAGAAACCATTACACAAATGTTCAGCAGATTTACAGACATCACCAATGGGTTAGCAAGATTAGGAAAAAGCTATGAGATGGGAGACATGGTAAGGAAAATCCTTAGATCTCTACCATCTTCTTGACTCCCAAGGTAACAGCTATAGAAGAAGCCAATGACTTGAAAAGGATGTCATTGGAAAGCTCATTGGGTCCCTCATGGCCCATGAGATAAACATGGAAAGATTGGGAGAATCATCAAGTAGAAAGAAGCACACGAATGCCCTCAAAGCAGCAGAAGATAGCTTGAGGAAGAATCTGAGAAGAAAAGACAGTAGTGAAAATAGTGAAGATGAAGAAGCTTGTTATCAAGAAGCTACAATGCATCTTAGCCAAGAAGAAAAAGTATCAATCTGGAAGACGTTACTTCAAAAAGGGCAAAGATTTCAAGAAAACTGAAGCAAAGGACATCAAGAAGGTGAGCCAATTTGCTATGAATGTAAGAAGCCCAGACATATCAAGGCAGAGTGTCCAAAGCTCAAGAAATCTGATACAGAAAGAAGGAAAGTTCAAGAAAAACAAGAAGATTCAAGAAGAAAGCTATGGCAGCGGCTTGGGACAACAGCAGTGACTCAGACAGTGAGTCAAGCTCAAGCAAGAAAGAAGCCAACTTGGCTTTCATGGCCAACACAGAAGACAAGGTAACTTCAGACTCATCTTTTCTTCTTGTAATGATTCTGATTCAGATAACTTATAGAAGCCTTCAATGAACTATAGTAAATATAGAGAAGTATCTAAATTACTAAAAGCAAGCAAGAAAAACATTGCATGCCTAGAAAATACTAATTCAGATTTAAAATCTGAAAATGAGCAAATGGAAAAACAAATTAATGAACTAAAAAGGAGAAATGAATTACTGTGTGACGACTTGAAAATAAAAATGAACAATTAGCAAATTTGGAAATCAAGAAACAGTAAATAATTAAAACAAGAAGTCAACACGTTAACCACAGAAAATGAAAAATTATCAAGCACTCTAGAAAAATTACAAACGGTAAAACTAGATTAATATTGAAAGGTGCTAGACGGTGAGGTAAAAGAAACATGGATTAGGTTATACACCCCCGATAACGAAGAAACTAAAGTTTATCCTAAAATATATACACACCTAAATTTGTACCTGAACAAGACACAGCATACAAGGCAAATTAAAATACACCAACTGAAAAAGTAACTAAGATGTCTTGCTGTAGTCATTGCAATAAGCTAGGTCATATTAAAGTATCATGTCCTACTAAACATAAAATATGGGTAATCAAAAAGAAAATTGATGACACTAACCAACCAGGACCCAAAAGAACTTGGGTACCTAAAGCTTAATGTTTTAATGCAGGGAAACCTTCGAGCATCCAAATGGTATTTAAACAGCGATTGCTCAAGGCACATGTCAGGGAACAGGAAGCTATTTTCCATTTAAAGCTGAAGAAGGTACAGTCACCTATGGAGATAATGGAAAAGGGACTGTAATAGGCAGTGGTTCAGTAGGCAGCAAAGGCAAGACAGTCATTGAAGAAGTTCTATGCGTCAAGGGACTGAAGCACAACCTCATCAGTATCAGCCAGCTGTGCGACAAAGGACATCAAATCAGATTTCAAGAGTCAAAGTGCAGCATTATGAAGGATGGTGCAATCATCTTTGAAGCCAACAGAGAAAAGAACTTGTACGTGCTTTATCTAGAGAACTAAAAGATCAGGACATTTGTTTGGCAGCAAATAAAGAGCAGTCAACAGAACTGTGGCACGAAGACTAGGTCATTGCAGTCTTGATGGCATGAGAAAATTGATCAAGAGAAGCTTGGTGGAAGGCCTACCAAAGTAAGTACAAAATTGAATAGTATCTGCGGACCATGTGCAAAAGGAAAGCACACCAAGTCATCCTTCAAGTCGAAAACTGTGGTAACAACCTCTAAACCCTTAGAACTCCATCATATGGATTATTTGGGCCAATGAGGACCACAAGTCTTGGAGGAAAGAATTTTGGATTTGTCATGTAGACGATTACTCCAGATTCACTTGGGTATCCTTCTTGGAGCACAAAGATGATACATTTGACAGTTTTGTAAGCTTCAGCAAGAAGGTACAGAAAGACAAAAGTTCAGCATTGTTGGGATCCGGTCAGATCATGGAGGAGAATTCCAAAATGAAAAATTGCCAAGTTCTGTGATGACCAAGGGATAGAACACAATTTCTCAGCACCAAGGACACCACAGCAAAATGGAGTTGCTGAGAGGAAGAACAGAACCCTGTTGGATATGGCAAGGACAATGTTATCAGAATATGATTTGCCAAGGTATTTTGGGCTGAAGCAGTCAACACGGCATGTTACATTATCAACAGAGTGATGATCAGGCCTATCTTGAAGAAAACAAATATGAACTGTACAAGGGAAAGAAGCGAAGATCAGTCATTTCAGGACATTCGGATGTCCATGTTTCATCCACAACAATGCAAAAGAGACATTGGTAAGTTAGATGCAAAATCAGATGAAGGTATATTCATGGGGTATGCTTCTAAACCTAAAGGCTATAGAGTATTTAATAAGCGTACTTTATTAATTGAACAATCAGTACACATCATTTTTGATGAAACTAACCCTTCCTTGAGAGAGAAGAAGATAGTGATATGATGATGCAGAAGAATTGTCCAAGAAATTAAAGAATACATCTATCGAGGACAAGGAAGATCCACCTCTGGAAGACCTGCAACAAAAGGACATTTTACATGAAAATCTTCCAAAGGAATGGAGATATAAGAAAGATCACCCACCAGAAAACATCATTGGTGATCCATCTGTGGGGGAAAGGACAAGAGGTAATGTAATTCCATGTGATTATTTAGCTTTTGTCTCGCAAATAGAGCCTAGGATAGTCAATGAAGCTCTCACTGATGAATCTTGGATTTTAGCCATGCAAGATGAACTGAATCAGTTCAAGAGAAACCATGTATGGTCACTTGTTCCTAGACCATCAGATCATTCAGTGATTGGAACCAAATGGGTGTTCAGAAATAAATTGGATGAAGCTGGTGCGATCATAAGAAACAAGGCTAGATTGGTAGCTCAAGGCTATTCCCAAGAGGAAGGCATAGATTTCGATGAAACCTATGCACCTGTAGCTAGACTTGAGGCTATTAGGATTCTACTTGCATATGCATCCGCATTAGACTTGAAATTATTTCAAATGGATGTTAAATCAGCTTTCTAAATGGTTTTTTAAGGAGGAAGTTTATGTAGAACAACTCCAGGTTTTGATGACATTGATTTTCCGAATCATGTATTTAAGTTGCAAAGCATTATATGGATTAAAACAAGCACCAAGACATGGTATGAACGTTTAAGTGCATTTCTATTAAACCATGGTTTCATTAGAGGTCAAGTAGATAGTACATTATTGTTAAGTCTAAAGTAACATATTTTGCTTGTTCAAATATATGTTGATGATATAATATTTGGTTCTACTGATGAATCCTTTGCAAGTATTTTGAAAAGTCATGCAGGGAGAATTCGAGATGAGCATGATGGGGGAGCTCAACTACTTCCTTGGATTGCAAATCAAACAAGGAAAGGAAGGAACTCCATCTGTCAAGCCAAGTACACCAAGGAGTTGCTAAAGAAATTTGGATTCGAAAATAGCAAGCCACTGTCAACGCCTATGAGGACATCAACAAGAATGGACAGTGATAAGGATGGTAAGAAAGTAGACCAAAAGATCTACAGAGGTATGATAGGTTCACTACTTATTTAACTGCCAGTAGACCTGACATACTGTTTAGTGTATGCATGTGTGCTAGGTATCAGACAGACCCTAAAGAATCTCATTTAATTAGTGTCAAAAGAATTTTTAGATATTTAGCTAAAACCCATGATTTAGGTTTATGGTATCCAAAGTCATGTGAAATCAACTTAGTAGGTTACTCTGATGCTGACTACGTGGATGCAAAATAGATAGAAAAGCACCAGGTTGTTGTCAATTTCTTGCAGGATGTTGATCTCGTGGTCCTCAAAGAAACAAAATTCAGTGGCATTATCTATAGCAGAAGCTGAGTACGTAGCTGCTGGAAGTTGTTGTACACAACTCCTATGGATTAAGCAACAACTTGAGGATTATGGACTCCAAATCAAGACAATTCCCCTATTATGTGACAACACCAGTGCAATAAATCTAACCAAGAATCCAGTACAGTATTCAAGGACTAAGCACATTGAGGTTAGATATCATTTTATTCGTGATCATGTAGCTAATGGTAACATAGATATTTCTTTCATTGATACTAATAATCAGTTAGCAGATATCTTCACAAAGGCCTTACCTGAAGAGAGATTTACTTTTCTTAGAAGGGAATTAGGCATGTGCAAATTGTGAAAGAATCATCTGTATAAAACTGAGATACTAATATTCAGAATATCAATTATTTTTCCTCCTTGAATTTAAGCAAAATTCCAAATGTTGCCTGCTTGTTTAAATATCCTTGACGGTTCGTAATTTTAAAAGGACTTAGTTGTCTCAAACTAGTCAGTTTATCGTTTTCTGCCATCATGTCACCTCCGTTTTCGAAAAGTCTCTTTATCTTTAATTTATATATCCTGAAATCTGTGTGGCGACGATTCACATCCCGCCTTCATCTCCTTCTATCTGCCTGAGGCGATACCCTATCGACTCCGGCATCGACTCCTGAGATTTCAAGCTTTCAACTACTTCTCTCTAGAAATTTCTTGAGGGTTTCTATTCCAATCCTCTTTCCAATCCTCCAGAAACCTTTCCCGTTCAACTTCATGGCCTCTTCTAGTGTTTCCGGGAGTGTCGGGGGCTACGGAACTGAGTTTCTGTCAGCAGAGCAGCAGGAAAGATTTACCTCCGTGAAGATGAAGCTCTGTGGAAATAAAGCTGTGGATATTGCAGATTTGGAGAAATATGGGATGCATAGCATCGTGGCAGCCATGGATAGGATGAAATGGACAGAAATTGCAACTTTCTCTGAGGTAAGCTATCCAGATTTGGTGAAGGCTTTCTTCATTTGTTTAGGACTGAGGAGGATGGATCCTTGACTTCGTCTGTCAAAGGAATCCTAATAAGAATCACTTATGATCTTTTGAAGTGTTATTTAGAGTTTGCACCACCGGTCACAGTGGGGTACACTGTTGACACCCAGGCAAAGGGCTAGGTATTGTTGGTCCCGAGTTCAAGCTGAAGGATGGGAAGTTGGATATTAACAGATGAATGCATTCAACCGTATTGCACTTTATGTTTGTCAAATCTTGGTTTCGAGGAGTGCTACCTTCTCAACCTGCACCAAAGCAGATTCGGACATGATGTTCTGGGCCATTCAGAACCAGGAGATAAACATGGCGAGGTATCTTGGAGCGAATGAGGTTGCCCATGCTCAGATTTTGGACACGAAGAGCAAATTAAATGTGTCCCTGCCTTATGCTCATCTGCTCACCAAGATATTAAACATTTTGGCATTAATCTGTCTGGAGTAGTTGTAGAGAAAATGGGGCAGTCAATCAGCAGTAGAAATTAAGGAAGAGTGGATTTTCAGTTGTAAATGGTGTATGGACAAAGACTTCTATGGCAGAGGGTGAAGCCATTATTGGCGAAGCCCAAGAAGTCCAGGACGAAGCAGAGTAGCACAGCACCAGCAGAAGAAGCAGCAGCCGGAGCAGTCCTTGGTCAAGAAGCACCAGCAGCACACCGGAAGTAGAAGAACAAGGTCCAGCAGTAGAAGTAGAAGTACCAGCAGCAGCAGCAGAGTCCTAGTAGCTCAAGAGGAGCCAGCAGCAGCAGATTCCAATAGTAGGATAGAGGACATTCCCCAAGAATTGATTGAGCCGTTGGGCAATGTTCAGAAGTTGTTCCTCCTTCTTCCCGAGTAGCCTCAGTACTCAGGGATGTACTGGACTCCATCCAAAGCACTCTATGAGAGCCAAAATTAGTGATGATCAAGTAACAGAAGCTGTGGCATCAGGCCACACTGCGAAAAGGTGATGGAGGAAGCTCCCAGTCAGGGGGAGCAAGTAGTTGCTCATGAAAATGTAACAGTGGAAGATGATCCTATTAAGGGGAGCAATCTATTGATGAGGAGGCAGCTCCTCAGGGGGAGCGCACTGAAAGTGTCCCTATGAATAATGAAGAGCATGTTGAATTGAGGAGCCCATTGCAAGGGCACATAACAAAAGGAAAAGAGTAGCACATAGGAAGCCCAAGGAGAAGCAGCTGAAGATTCAGTTGAAGCCCATTATTAAAAGGCTGAATGAGCAAGGCAAGACTCTCACATCTCTGCAGTCTGATATTCAGTCTATCCTTATCAGACAGACCTCAGCAGCAAACGAGATTGGAGCCTTGTCCACTGAGGTACATAACTTGAGAGATGATTTTAAAATGTTCAAGCAATTATGTAGATGGGAAAGGTGAATTTGACAGTGTCAAGAAGCTTATCTCTTCGAGGGTGCAATCCACCTCTGCCCCTCCAGCTCACTCTCCTGCTGAACCGATTAGTAGTTCAGGGCCAAGGCCAGTAGAAGAAAATGCAGGGCCATCAGGGCCAAGGCCAGCAGAAGAAAATGCAGGGCCATCAGGGCCAATTGTAGTAGAACCAGCAGGGCCATGCGGGCCTCAGACTGTTGAAAAGGAAACACCTGTTGCTGAAGCCGTGAAGTCTAGGCCACTAGGGCTGTCTGAGGATGTGATTGGGCCACCAGGGCCAATGATTTCCGAGGGTGTGAATCCAAGAGTGGAAGAGCCTGCAGCTGCTCCCGAAGCCCATGAGTCTTCATCTCTTGCTACACCAGCCCCTCCTTCCTCACCCTCTTCATCCACAGCACCTCCAGCACCCCTCACCTTCAAACAACCTATGCCTCGCACCATCTCTTCCCCAACTCCTTTTCCATCTCAATCTATTTCATCTCCTACTATCTCTCAAATAATTTCTCCACCTACACCTGTCTGTGAAGATCCTCCAGCTTCCTCATTAGCTGGCGCATCTTCCTCTTCTGGCCCCTCATCAGCCAGATCATCCACCCATTTTTCTCCAAGTTCCTTCCTTCATCCTCCTGCTCCACCTTCCTCTATCACATTCATTCCTAAAAAACCACAACTTGCCAGTGCTTTCTAAACAACTGTGAGGATGAGTTGGAGCGCACCACACTCATCTCAGTCCTGGCAGTTGCCACTCATGTTCACAAGACTCATTCCTCTTGTCTTGTTCAGAAAAAGAGGAAACTCTCATCCACCCTAGCTCTTCCTTCCGAACCTAAGTTTTTCCTCTTTGGTACTCTCACTGTTGAAAATCGAAGGAGACCAATTTATTCTGAATATCTCCAAAAGTGCATTCTTTCCACCACTTTAGGCATTCCCTTTCTCAACCTAACTGATCACCTCAACATTGTCCTTCCTTATTGCCATATTTCCAAGCCGACCAATCAAAAATCTTCAAATGACTGAGTGCAAGACTGAGGATCAGTGGGCTAAAGGGCACAAGGCTCTCTACAACAAATCTTCTTGCCAAGTCAGATAGCACTCCCCCGGGATCACCCACTCACCCTCTCTGAGTGGTTTGTGTTTAACCATCAAGCACTCTGGGCTCCTTTCATTCTCAAAGAAATAAGGATCGCAAGGTACTTCAGCTATACAATGATTTTCGATATCTCAACAAGCTACCTGAAGTACAGTTTGACCAATTCCATGGAGCTATTGCCACTCTTCGAACTGAACATCGGTCAATTGCTCCTTCACAGTGGACTTTACCACCTTAAACTTGCCTGAAATAGTCTTCCTTCCTAAATTACACTCTTGGTCTTGGACTCCTCTGTTGGTTCTCATATGTTTGAGAGGTTTGCTCGTGTAATGGGAAGAATCTCCACTCAACAGGTCACCTCCCTTCCTTCCAAAGATTCCTTTTAAGAGAATTTCATCTAGGTCACATCACCTCTGAAGTTCTTGCTCTTCTAATGTCAGAATGCGAGTGGCTTTCTCCAACAGATTGGCAAAGCATTAATCAATCTGCTCTTCAGTTGGAATCGTTAAATTCTTCATTGGTCAGGTCAAGCAAGCCACCTCTCTCTGCTGAAGCCTTCCTGGATTTGAATTCCATCAATCCTGTTCAGGAACTGTATGTTCAATGGGTCGAGCGGTACAAGCCATTTTTGACCTTGAAGAAAGATCTTCTGGAGCATCAGTTACACTATCCTATAAAGAAACCAATTTCTTCAATTCACCGCTTTGGTTCATTCAGTACCTACAAACTTTCACTTGGCACCGATGAATATGGCATTTTCTACGTACTCAGCGGCAGCTTCATATTCAAAGGATGTTACCTGACATGGGACCGTCTTACTCCATATCTTCTGGGGCTTTTCAGGCTTATTTTGAGGAGCAAGAATGACAGGCCTTGACAATTATTCGACGGCACACCTCTCTCTTATCTCATGCTTTCTACATTGATGTACCTCCTCAAGGCAACTAAATCTATCTCTCTTGTTTTCTCACTATCTTTTCTCTCTATCTTTATCACCTTGTGGTATCTTTTTTCTTAATGACAAAAAGGGGGAGAAATCTAGTACTTCTGAAATATATTTCGTTTAGATTCATTTCAGATCATCTATGCTAATTGTTAGTTTTGTCATCACCAAAAAGGGGGAGATTGATGATCAGTTTATCCCCATGTAATTTAAATTAATTACATATTTATTTGGTGATTAACAAACTATAATAAAGTGTAATCTAACATATTTTCTATTAGATTTGAGTACAGGAAATGAAACAAGGAATAAAAAGCTAAATGGGTAAGTATCATTTACTCTGTAGCAATGTAAGTTCAAAGCATGAAATTTCTCTAAGTACACATCGATTTTCTACATGTTGTAATGACTTCCTTCTCTATTATATCGACTTCAATAGATTCATAACGATTTCCTTACAATCATAATGATTTCATACACATAAGGATTTGCTATATGTTCTATCGTTTTGGGTATCATAACGATTTCGTAAGTGTCTGGTCGATTTCAAGAAAGCATAACGATTTGCTTCCATAACGATTCGCTAAGTGATCGCATCGATCTAACAACGATTCTCTAAGAAACCATAACGATTTGCTTTCATAATGATTCGCTAAGTGATCGCATCGATCTACAACGATTCGCTAAGAAAGCATAACGATTTGCTTTCATAACGATTCGCTAAGTGATGAATCGATCTCACAACGATTCGCTAAGAAAGCATAACGATTTGCTTCCATAACGATTCACTAAGTGATCACATCGATCTCACAATGATTCACTAAGAAAGCATAACGATTTGCTTCCATAATGATTCTCTAAGTGATCGCATCAATCTCACAACGATTCGATAAGAAAGCATAACGATTTGCTTCCATAACGATTCGCTAAGTGATCGCATCGATCTCACAATGATTCTCTAAGAAAGCATAACGATTTGCTTCCATAACGATTCGCTAAGTGATCGCATCGATCTCACAACGATTCGCTAAGAAAGCATAACGACTTGGTTCATAACGATTTGCCCTCCCATCGATTTCTTAAGTGATAACAACGATTTGCTCTCACAACGATTTCTTAAGTGAGAACAATGATTCGCTCTCACATCGATTTCTTAAGTGAAACAACGATTTGCCTATACCGTCATAACAATTTGATCCTTGTAACGATTCGATAAGTTACACAATGACTCTGTCACTATAACGATTCACTTAGTTAAATAATGACTCAGTCGCCCTAACGATTCGATACAACAAACAACGATTTGCTCACATCGTTTTGTCTTTGAAAACTTACTCTTAACGATTTGATTATAGAGTTATAACGATTTGTATGTGCATCGGTTTGCTTATAAGTGCACAATGATTTACATGGATATCAACTCATTTTCATAATGATTTCATAAGTCATGCATGTAACGATTTCATGGAATTTAACGATTTGATATTTGAACTCATTTCTGAGTTCGTTGAAAAGTCAAACTCTTCACGTATATATTTCTGATAACCATGCATTTTTATGACTGAACGTATCACTGCAGTACATGCAACGATATCTCCTATCTTTTGTGGTTATTCTGTAAACATCTTTTTAGAAGAACAGAATGGAACTTCTATTTTTATATAAGATCATTCTAACATGATTGACAACAAGAGACAACCTAGCTGTCTATTATTTTAGCATTTAATGCGTGTAGGTCTCTGACAACACACTCAATACAACGTTGGACAACATGGAAGAGAAACGGATATCAGAGAAGATCCTTTCTCCTGTTGCGTGCATGGAAAGCTAGAGACTGTCGAACAAGAAGCTCTACAGTGACATGCAGTCTAACGTAAACAAAAGCTTAGAGAGAACGGGTACTTCAACGTTCAAATTTCAAATAGAAGATATATAAAAAAGACTGAAGTTCCAGAAGAAGATACCTTTAAGAGAGACAACGCTTACAACAATTTTTCCAAGGCTTCTGTGAGAAACTGAAGAGCCAAGTTTTTCACTCATACATCTGTTCTAGCTCTTGCTCTCTGAGATTAGTGAAGATCCTGAGGGAGCCTCTTGTACTGAGAGAGATCAATTCTGCAGATCCTTTCTTTCTCAGTCTTAGCTTCAGATCTAGCAATGTATAAGCTTGATCTAGGGGCTTGTTTTCATTTCCTCATTCCTGTGATCTTTCCCTTCGTGTTGAAGAAGACCTAGGGGTTCAGGGTGTGTGTTCCTTCACGTAGAAGGAAGACCTGGTGGTATCCAGGGTGTTCTAATTCCTCCTTAGGTTGAGAAGAGAAGACCAACTGCGACTGGGTGTGTAAGGGTCCATAAGGGGGACTGTACCCTTGGATAGTGAAATTCTGAGATATTGCTCAGGGACTGGACGTAGGACTCCTAAGAAGAGAAGATCTGAACCAGGATAAATCCTTGTGTAGTGTGATTGCCTTTGTGTGTTTGCTATTTATCTTTACTAACACAAACAACTATCGAAGTGTGTTTTGTGAACAAATTTTAGGTTCTCAATAATTTTAAGAATCTTATTCATCCCCCCCCCTCTGGGCTTGCTAGTTGGGCAACAAGATCTGGGCATTGGTGAGGAGGGGTAAAGCCATCATGTCTAGTTCCTTTTCTTATGCTACTTATTTTGCTCCTCTAAGCACTACTAGGGTTTTCATGCCTTCCTCCCAGCATCAATGTAGATTGCCACCATCCCCCCCTCTCAACTGGTGTCATATTAAGTCATTGAGGGCCTTCCTGAGGTCTATCAAATTCTCCATTCCTTTAATATCATTTTCTTCATAGTATCCAAAGTGTCTTCTATCTTGTCCTTTGGTGGTTCACTCATCCTTTGGATCATCTAAAGTAGTCTTCCATCTCCCTATGTTGAACGTGACTACTAAGCTCCTCTAGTCCCACCAACTTGCTTCTACACAGCTCTCACCTACTGTATGGGGACTCTTCCATTGCTTTGTCACTCAATGTGATAACTTTTGGATCACTACTATATATATAATTATGCAACCTATTCACAATCACACCATAGGTAGTGGAGAGGGTTACTATTTCAAGGACTGGCCCTTCAAGAGCTACCTAAACTTCTCCCCCCACTTCTCTAAGATCCATAGAGTGTAATTTTCACTACTTCCTTGCAACATACCTATTCCACGGCAATAAGGCCACTTGGTTGAATCACGGGGGTTGGGAATCCACCATCCAGCTTGCAAGTTGCTCAGTGGATAATGTTGGGTCCATGCTTCTTCTAGAATGGCTGAGGCACCTTAAACTCAATCCTCCCATCTTGTCAGGTATGTTCCAAAGCCTAATTCTACTGCTCGATCTTCCTACCTTCAGTGTTCTGTTCTGACCATTTTGGTGGATTTTGTAGGTGGCTCAGTTCCATTTACATATAGCCTTCTGTTCAAGGCCTTGGAAGTTCTCCCCAATGAAGCACTATCACATGACCACCAAGAACCATCACCGAGTGATGAAGCTCCTCCTGAAAGTGGGTGACAGTCGTTGCTGGCGACAAACACACCGACCAACATCTCCCTCACCCAACCCCTAGACTTTGCATCGGAGACCTTGTCGTACACTCCCTTGACAGAGGAGGTGAGTAGTGTTGGTGTCATATGTTCATCAGGTCACTTGATAAATGCTGCCACTTTGGGGGAACCTTCCTCTCATTGAGATCGATAGTCCAAGGAGAATCCATCGGTGGAGACTATCATCATGCTAGTGGAGAATGGATCAGTAGTTGGTGAGCTTCCCATCCTAACAAGAAAAAGATGGAAGTAGGCTTGTTGGGTGTCTCGGAGGATGTTGCTTTTTCTACTACAAAGGAAGTTTGCTACTACAAAAGATCTGTTGAAGGAAGAAAAGATTAGGCTGGCTGTGACGGAACACCTCATCCAAGCCCATTAAACCGATAACGTATTTGATCCGAGTCCGTCTCCCGCGAACGGGCCGAAGCCTCGCAAGGGATACCACACCACAGTCTGTGTAAACACAAAGAAACACGCCATTTTATATATTTATACCAAAAGTTTACATAGCCATATTTCCAAGAAAAGGAAATAAAGTACAAGAGCCTGGGGCATACCCTGAGGAACAACTGAAGGAAGTAGACAACTAGCTACACTACACTGCTGAAGGTGCTGACCCTGCACCGCTACGACGTGGCTCCGAACTGGACGACGGCCGAGAAACGTCCTCTTCGCCCTCACCTGTGGGGGTAGGGGTGAGCCTCGCTAGTCACTGGCTCAGTAGGGAACTCCCCCAACATCGAGCAAACCCAACACAGGTACGAAAGCAGTAAACTATACTAACAATTTATAGAACAGCTAAGCAGGATATTAAAGCTGTAAATATACTCACCGTTTGCCGACTACGTAAAACAACTATATTAAATAAACGGCAAACCCAAACAGGTGTACGAGCTAAAGTAGAGTCCGCCACACTCAAGCCACGGGAACTGGTTCGCGACACCAGTGACTGACTCGGACAACACACACAGGTCTACCTCTCAGTCTCACAGCCACGAACGAAAGGTCCAGCTGTCGCTCCACGTGAAAAGGTCAAGCAACTGTGGAGACCAACTAAACACCACCACTTGCAGACCACAGGGTCACAGGCCCATGCCTGGCACCTCTAGAGACCCTGGCCTGGGCTAGCTAGAGTGAGGCACTGGAGAATTACTAGCTGGGGACCAGTATCGACTACCGGTGTCCGTACCCCCAACTACGAGCGCACTACAAGTGACCAAAAGACAAGTACAACAGCCACTGTCGTCTTTCCCTCAACCGGACGTACAACTCAAGCAAAGGAGTGAGGGTGTCCAGGTCAGATGACACAGACCTCGACGGTACAGCACAAGTACAGGGACAAAGCCCCGAGCTAACAGCCTGGCTCACAAAGAACCTGGGGCACCAAACTAGAGAGGTAACTGCGGTAGGCGTCGCACTATTCGCCACGTATACAAAACCACGTGCACGTCACACACAAACCACGTTAACTCTCGTGTAAACCGCATGCACTAATAGTCCACCACACATGAACACCACGTAAACATATAAAGAACTGACTAACTGCGTACCCAGTACGCTAGTCTCAGAAACCATGTGCACCCTGTGCACCATAAGTACCAACACACCTCTTATTATCGATAAACACCCTGCATGGCAATATTTAAATAAACACATGTTGGTGGCAACATCGACTGTCGTCGATGGAATATAGACGGCAAGGGATCTGGCCATCTAGTTCCCAACTGAAGAACCTGGCGTCAATCGATGTTGACGCCAAGCTCCACATCTCCAGTTCCTGCAGAAACACTAAACCGATTCTACAGGCATTCTCGGTCCCAAAACCATCGAGAAAACATGAGGAAATACTTCCTCTAACATCCACACACTATAACCAAACTATAACAGCATGCTTCACTACTCAAATCAATCAAACCACCCATTAACCCTCATGGAACACTTCCTTCCCAAAAACGTTGATTATCACATCGTTTCATGCTTTTAGAATACATTAAAGCGATTAGAATGAACTAAATGGATCGTCCCCTACCTAAGGACGCGCTTAAACCTCCTAAATCCTCCTGATTCGCACCAAAACCTCCGCGAGCTTCTATGGGAATCACACCTCACACTGGCGTTCCCTGGCACAATTGGTCACCTCCACCCGTTCCACGATCGTCCAACTAACCTTCTGCAACCATTGGAAGCAGTGGGGAAGCTAGGACATGAAAATAGAGCGAGGGAGAGGGAGAACCGAGTGAGGGAACTACCCTCGGGTGACCCTATATTCTGCAGGTCGCACAGGTTGGCGTCAACCCTGATGTCGCTTAGAAAACCGCCACCATAAACGTCCACAAAGTTTGACGTTAAGTTCATAAGGTTGATGTCACCTTCGATGGACGTCAAACTAGTTAACGACCACACCTGGCCGTCAACCCCTAATTAGCTACAGCAGGTCCTATTTTGTTTCAGGACCAAACCTGCACCAAACCTGCACACACCACAAGTCCAAACCACACTGGCCTCACAAAGGCTACTACAACCATTACACACATGATCCATAAGGATCCGAAAAACACGCGACGTTACATTACTATCATCTAAAAAGAAAATTTCGACCTCAAAATTCATAGCACAATTCAAACATAAACAACTTAAATATACACATTTTCACAAGTACTATCATCTAAAAAGAAATACAAAACCTTATTCAAACAAATAGGGATACCCCTTAGCCATCTCCTTGGCTAATTCCCAAGTATCCTCACCACCCAACCTATTTTCCCATTGCACTTTAACTAACTCAATTTCTTTATTTCTCAACTTCTTTATTTTTCGATCAGTGATCTGCACCAGATATTATGGCTTTTTCATATCCGGCCTCAGGTCACCACCTTGGTAACTGATTATTTGAGCTGGATCTTCAATACACTTCTTTAACATAGAAACATGAAATATATCATGAACATCCGCAAAATCTGCTGGCAAATCCAACCTATAAGCTATTTCCCCAATCCTTTCAATTATCTGGAAAGGTCCCACATACGCTGGGCTCAACTTTCCAGTCTTGCTAAACCTTATAATACCTTTACTAGGGGAAACTCTCAAGAAAACAAATTCTCCAACTTCAAACTGAAGTGGTCTCCTTTGATTATCAGTATAACTTATTTGCCTGCTTTGAGCTGCTTGCAATTTTTCCTTAATAAGTTTTACTATTTCGGTGGTTTGTTGAATTAATTCAGGACCCACTAACCGCCTTTCCCCCACTTCATGCCAGTTTAATGGGGTTCTACATGGCCTTCCATATAAGGCTTCATATGGTGCCATTCCAAGACTGGTATGGTAGCTATTATTATAGGCAAACTCAACCATTCCCAAATGATGCTCCCAGTTACCTCCCCAAACTAAACAACAACCTCGCAACATATCTTCAATTTTCTGAATAGTCCTTTCTGTTTGACCATCTATCTAGGATGATAAGCGGAGCTATATCTCAGCTCAGTGTCAATTACCTTTTGCAGACTTCTCCAAAAATCAGAAGTAAATCTTGGATCTCTGTCAGACACAATAGTCTTTGGAATACCATGTAGTGGAATAATTCTATCAACATAAACCTTTGCTAATCTGTCCACTGTCCAAGACATACTTACTGCCACTAATCTGCACACCTTGGTCAATCTATCAACAAATACCCAAATTCCATTATGCCCGGAACTCGATCTTGGTAAGCCTGCCACAAAGTCCATGGCAATATCATCCCATTTCCAATATGGAATGGGCAACAGTTGCAATAGACCTCCAGGCTTCTGATGCTCTGCCTTAATTTGCTGACACACAGCACATCTTGAAACAAACTCAGCTATTTCCTTTTTCATATGAGGCCACCAGAAATATTTCTTTAAATCCTGGTACATTTTAGTACTGCCTAGATGGATAGTGTACCTGGATTTATGAGCCTCTTCCAACACTCTCTGCTTTACCGCTCTCTCTGCTGGAACAACCTCTGAGCCTAACCACACAATTATCATCGATGGTAACTCCTTCCATTTTCACAATTTCAGCCAAATTCGCATCTATTTTCTGAGCTTCCACAATCTGCCAATACAAGGACGGCTCTACAGCACTACTGGCTAGTACTGCCCGCCGTTGACTGCTTGGCACATACAAGGAGTTCTCCGCTATTTCCTCATAAAATTTCCATTCCTTGACCATCATTTGACTTATATATGCCTTTCTAATCAAGGCATCCTCTACCACATTGGCCTTACTCGGATGATAAGCCAAACTGAAGTCGTAATCCTTCAATATTCCACCCACCTACGCTGACAGAGATTTAAATCTTTCTGCGAGAAGATATACTTTAAGCTTTTATGATCTGTAAAAATTTCAAATCTCTCGCCATATAGATAATGCCTCCACATTTTCAAAGCAAACACAACTGCTGCTAATTCTAAATTATGGGTGGGATAATTCTCTTCTACCGGCTTCTACTGTCTGGACACATAAGCTATCACTTTACTATACTACATAAGCACTGCGTCAAGTCCTTTCCTTGAAGCATCTGTATATACCACAAAACCACCACTTGCTTCCGGTAACGCCAATATAGGTGCTGATGTAAGCCTCTTTTTTAACTCCATAAAACTTTTCTGACATTCACCGGACCACACAAATGGCACACCCTTCCTGGTTAATTTAGTCATGGGTGTCGCAACCTTAGAAAAGTCTTGTATGAAGCGTCTATAATAACCTGCTAACCCCAAAAAACTTCTAATCTCAGTGATTGTCTTAGGCACTTCCCACTTCATCACCGATTTCACTTTACTTGGATCGACTGCCACTCCATCTGTCGAGATGACATGACCCAAAAACTGAATTTCCTTCAACCAGAACTCACACTTACTAAATTTACCAAACAACCGATTATCTCTTAATAACTGAAGAGTAAACCTCAAATGAGCAGCATGCTCCTCTTCAGAAGCTGAATAAATCAGAATATCATCTATAAGACCATAATGAATTGGTCTAAATACGCATGAAAAATTCTATTCATCAGATCCATAAAAGTTGCAGGAGCATTGGTCAGCCCAAATGGCCTAACCACAAATTCATAGTAACCATATCTAGTTCTGAATGCTGTTTTATCTATATCTTCCTCTTTAATTCTTAACTGATGGTACCCAGACCTCAAATCAATTTTAGAAAATACCTTCGCTGATTGCAACTGATCAAACAGATCATCTATTCTTGGTAACGGGTACTTATTTTTAATGGTCACATCATTCAACTTCCTATAATCAATACACATACGAAAACTTCCATCTTTCTTTTTCACAAATAACACTGGTGCTCCCCACGGGGAATGACTTGGTCTAATAAACCCTTTCTGCAATAGCTCTTCTAATTGCTTTTTCAATTCTTTAAGTTATGCTGGTGCCATCCGATATGGAGCCTTAGAAATCGGCATGGTACCTGGCAGTAACTCAATGGTAAAGTCCACCTCTCTATGTGGAGCTAAACCAGGCAAATCTTCTGGATAGACATTAGCAAATTCCCTAACCACGGGAACTGCCTCCTCTGACCGACTAGCTTCTACCAAACTAACTGAGGCTAAATAAGCCACACACCCTGCATTTATTAGCTTTCTAGCTCTTATTGCAGAAATTATAAACTTAGAAGTACAGAAAGGCATACCTTAATACTCAAACACTGAACCATTAGGATGGAAAAACCTGATCCTCTTCTTTCTGCAGTCTAACAGTGCTCCATAAGTCTCAAGCCAATCCATTCCCAAAATAATATCAGAATCTGTCAACTGCAGGGCATACAACCGATCTGGCACCTGGTTTCCTTCAATCACAATAGGAGCTTCATCTATATAGCTTGAAGTAAACATAAACTCACATGAGGGAACCTCCACTACTAACTCACAGGATTCCTCTTTCAAAGGATGAACCATACAATCCAGGAATTCTTTGAAAATAAAAGAATGAGAGGCACCCGAATCAAATAAAACTCTTGCTGAATAGTCATAAAGAGGTAAAGTACCTTCTATCATATTCGATGCCTCCGCCTGGGCTCGGATGATAGCCATAACCCGACCCCTTCCCCGCTGCTGCGGTGCTCCTCTGCCACGACTGCTTGTGGCTGTTGAAACTACTGCAGTTGCTGCTGCACACCTCTTCCATATCCATACTCTCTTGGATAGGGGCAATTACGAATCAAATGCCCCAACTGATTGCAATTATAACATCTATACCCTGGTGGAATAATGGGCTGTCTGGCAGTACTCTACAGCGATTCCTCTACCTCTGGCCTACCACGACCTTGCTGAAATTGTTGTCGACCTCCCCATCCTCTTCCTTTACCTTTAAATGCTTGCTTCAATTTCTGGCCCCACTTACCAAAACCTGATGGAGAAGGTCCTGCTGGTGCTTTACCTTACTCACACCCACTGACTGCTGCGGTAGCCGAGAACTACCTGAATCTGACTCGCCCACCTGACGAGTTCTAATAGACCTTTCCAACGTAGCTGCCCTCTAAGCTGCTTCTTCCACTGTTTTACACATAAATGGCACTATTGCATTCTGCAATTCTACTCTTAAACCTTGAATAAAATATTCAACCATCATATTATTATCCGATACTACATAAGGCGCATATCTGCTCAGTGCCATAAATCGCATCTGGTATTCTAAAACTGAAGAGCTACCTTGCTGGAGTGTCCGAAACTGCTCCCTTTTCACTTGCTACACTTGAATCAGAAAGAATGTATCGTTAAATACATCAAGAAATTCCGACCAAGCGATAGCCTCTTCTGTCCTGCCTGCAAAAGTGGTTTGCATCTTCAATCGCCACCATTCCAGTGCAAAACCCCGCAACTGATAGGCAGCTAGCATGACTTTATCTGTTGCCGGACACCTCATGGTCGTAAAGACCCTCTCAATCTCATGAACCCAGTGTTCTGCTGTATCTGGATTCGGCCCTCCTGAGTAAGTAGGCGGCTGCAATCTCAGAAATTTCTCAACTTGTATCACTGATTCTTCTGCTACTAACACTGGTGGTGGTGGCAAGGGTGCTACAAAAGGCACCTCTACTCCTGGCGGAATTGGAGCTATAGGTACAGTCTCTCCATCCCCAGGTGGCACGGCAACTGGTGGTACCGGCGCCTGCTGATCCATCCTCCTCCTAATATCAGTGAGGCTCTCCCAGATCCTCTCTATCATACGCTGAGTGCTCTCCTCTGGATCATCTCCTCCACCACCCCAATCTCTTCTATCAGCCATTTCAAATTTCTACATAAACAAAACATCAAACAAAAACAAAACAACAAATTATCAGAAACCAGGGCCCCTACCAGCAGTGTACAAAGACCAAAATAAGGCTATGTATCTTTCTAGCTCCCTTATATTAACACGGACCTTACTCTGATACCAACTATGACGGAACACCTCGTCCAAGCCCGTTAAACCAATAATGTATTTGATCCAAGTCTGTCTCCCGCGAACGGGTCGAAGCCTCGCAAGGGATACCACACCACAGTCCGTGTAAACACAAAGGAACATGTCATTTTATATATTTATACCACAAGTTTACATAGCCATATTTACAAGAAAAGTAAATAAAGTACAAGAGCCTGGGGCATACCCCGAGGTACAACTGAAGGAAGTTGACAACTAGCTACACTACACTGCTGAAGGTGCTGACCCTGCACCGCTACGACACGGCTCGAACTGGACGACGACCGAGAAACGTCTTCTTCGCCCTCACCTGTGGGGATAGGGGTGAGCCTCGCTAGTCAGTAGCTCAGTAGGGAACTCCCCCAACACCGAGCAAACCCAACACAGGTACGAAAGCAGTAAACTAGACTAACAGTTTATAGAACAGCTAAGCAGGATATTAAAGCTGTAAATATACTCACCGTTTGTCGACTACGTAAAACAACTATATTAAATAAACGGAAAACCCAAACAGGTGTACGAGCTAAAGTAGAGTCCGCCACACTCGAGCTGTGATGACCCTCATTATACCGGTACGGTTATACCAACCCACGTCGGCATAGTGAACGATGTCACAGCGGGACATTTACCCAACACTTACATACGATTGAGATATACACAAATATAAATACAGAGTAGCGGAAGTAAAAGAACCATGTCTTTCATTCATCTCATCATCCACATTTAACATACATGATTCATGTAACAATTTAAAGATCTAAAGTTCATAATCCACATAAAAGAAGTGCTAAAATAAAATACATAGTTGTCCATGATTACATGATAATTCTAATACACTGCCTTACAATACATACTATGAAATCACAAAATGTCACAAGTGAACTCCAAAGAGCTAATCTCCACGCTCAGAGTCGCTCTCCACTGCCTCCTCTAACGGTGTAGCGTTACCAACTAAACCTGTACGCCGAAACAAGTAATGAGTCTAAAAGACTCAGCAAATAACACCACACATATCATACATGCATGTATCATAGCAGGTTTTCACCCCAAGTCACAAGATAAAACATGTAGCATGCTTGACATCAATAAGAGACAACCTATCATGGTAATTCTACCAAATTAAACACATGGTTCATGATTTCAGATTTTCCAAAGTAAAACGTCCTATCACATGTTTTCTACTTATTCCATCACATAAAGGTTTTACCTCCATTAAGCAAAATATGAGAGCAACAAACATGGTGTGCTTACATACATGAAGGAGACCTTCCTATCATGATTTCTACACATTCTTGCACATGCACATTGTCGTTTTATATACTTTTAGCTTGCTGTTTTGACATGAATTAGAAACTCACAACCAATCACATGAGAGCTACAATCTCAATTAACTATATCATGGTGGCGCTTAAATATGGAAACGTTTACACATAAGCAAGAAATGCTATTAGCATGGATTCTACACATTTGTACACATGTAAAACATTTTCATAACTACAATTAGGTTGCTGTTATGACACGAGTTTACATTAACATATCATGGATCACCATTTCATCATCTAACACATTAGTTTCACATGTTGGCACAATTTCCTCATTCACATAGTTCACTTTTTACACATTGCACATTTACACATGTTCACATTACACGACTTACACATGTACACATTCACATTTTTCACACTTTAGTGCCGTGACACATAGTCCAAACCACCATTAGAAGGACACATACACATCACATACACATAGACACCCCTAGGCAATACAGTGACGACTGTTGGACTACGCAGACCGGGAGAACAAGTCTCCACCCTAACCAGTGGTACTTGTCCACCTCCAGGATTTCATCCTAATGCCCATAGGATTTAACACATTGAACCTTCTCATGGGGACTTTTCCATGATACGGTTCCACGGCCCTCTATGGAAGCAGTGTCACACTTGGCACAGTCTTACACATTACACATACCGATTTTAGTACACATTACACAAGACATCCTCATACCTTTTCATTCTCTCTCTCACACACATGGCTCTATTTTTCCTAGCATGATGGTACTGATAACAGGGATTAACATTCACTAACTTGCATTAATCAGGTTGAAAAAACACATCATTAAGTCATATTCATGATAACATTCATTTATCACATTTTTCACATGAAATTTTCATAACACACTTTGCAGTCATCAGAATAGCATGAAAATTTAACCACATACTCATTTCAGGTTTATAATCTTAAATAAAATTTTCCAGATTTTTCAGAGTTAACATATATTTTCAGAAATTGAAACATTCAGCCTCATATTATCCATAATTCAATTCCACACCGAACACAACATGAATAGCAGATTCAACAGACCTCAACCCTGAACCCAACATATACCTTAATACAGGAATTTCCCCCCGATTTATTACACAACACACAATTTACTGGAAATTTCACAAACCCTACGCATGTTTTCTATTTTCATAACAGAAATTTACAGTAATCATACGAGCATGGAGAAATTTCAGAAATTACAGGGCACAGACTGCCCCTACACACATGGTTCATAAAATTTAGGGCACCCAAATTCCTCACGAGTTGCACAAACAAAAACTAACATGATCTAGGATTTTATCATACATGCATTTTTCATAAATGACACCCTTCATACCAATTTCAGAAATTGTAAGGACCTCACCACACATACCACCATTCATAATACATATCATAGTATGGTTACCATATATCCTCATGCGAGAACCTCGAAAAATTTATCATATAGAAGGAGAGAACAGCTCATTGTTCTGTCTGACGATCTTAACGGCATAGTCTGGCCGTTAATGGAGCTTAACGGCACATCGTTGGCCGTTAATGAAGATCTTGATGGCAAGGGATCTTGCCGTCAAGTTCAGGTCTGTGCAGAAATACAGACCCGAGCTCCAAATACAAGAAGAATGGGGGATCCAGGACTCGATTTAAAATCTGTAAAAATAACAAAAGCCTACTAGACATCTACATGGACGAAATGTGAGGGTTACTTGCCTTTAAACAAGTCTCCAAAGGGATTAAGATGGTGGTGAAGCTCTCCTTGGGCAGTCCCAAGAAGCCTCCACAAATGCTCTTCTCCGGGTTCTAGGTTGGTGTAGAAGCTAAACCGCGGTTGGGGAAGTCTTCCCTGATGTTTCAGATACCCTCCTGATGCAGTAGGTCGCCGGATGAAGCCTTGAATCGCCGGATTGAAGCCTCCAAAGTTCAGTCTTTATGCAGTTCCGAGCTAGGGTTTTCTCTATCTCTTGAAAGAGGTCAAGAGGGGTTGTCTGGTGTAGAAGGGGGTGTGGTTTATAGCAAAGGGGTTTGGGGAACCCCGGAGAGGTGATGTGAAAGCCTGCTAGCCGTTGGGGACATCTCCCCAATGGCTGGGCTTGCTTGCCCCCGGAGTTTCGGGGTCTGCAACGCATGCAGGTCAGAGATCTTAACGTCCACATCCATGGACGTTGGCTTAAGTATTGGCGTTCATCGAGGTGGACGCTGACTCAGCATGGACGTCCATCCATGTTGAAGCCAATTGGGTCCTTCGGCCAGAACTCAAAACATGCAGAATCCATGCTTAACTTATACCTATGTACATGCCATACATATGTATTATTATGTACACACTACCACCATGCAATTCATGCATTATTTACAACTAATTATACACATGCACACGTAAGTATAACTAGTTAATACATACGTAGATATGTACATCTATGCATACACAAACATGAATTATTTACACGAAATAAAATAATGCAACAAAATTCGAGGGCCTTACACGAGCCACGTGAACTAGTTCGCGACACCAGTGACTGACTCGGACAACACACACAGGTCTACCTCTAAGTCTCGCAGCAACGAACGAAAGGTCCAGCTGCCGCTCCACGTGAAAAGGTCAAGCAACTGTGGAGACCAACTAAACACCACCACCTGCGGACCACACGGTCGCAGGCCCATGCCTGGCACCTACAAAGACCCTGGCCTGGGCTCGCTAGAGTGAGGCACTAGAGAAGGACTAGCTGGGGACCAGTGTCGACTACCGGTGTCCGTACCCCCAACTACGAGCGCGCTACAAGTGACCAAAAGACAAGTACAACAGCCACTGTCCCACTGTCGTCTTTCCCTCAGCCAGACGTACAACTCAAGCAAAGGAGTGAGGGTGTCTAGGTCAGACGACACAGACCTCGACGGTATAGCACAAGTACCGGGACAAAGCCCCGAGCTAACAGCCTGGCTCACAAAGAACCTGGGGCACCCAACTGGAGAGGTAACTGCGGTAGGCGTCGCACTACTCGCCACGTATACAAAACCACGTGCACGTCACACACAAACCATGTGAACTCTCGTGTAAACCGCGTGCACTAATAGTCCACTACACGTGAACACCACGTAAACATATAAAGAACTGACTAACTGCATACCCAGTACGCTAGTCTCAGAAACCACGTGCACCCTGTGCACCATAAGTACCAACACACCGCTTATTATTGATAAACACCCTGCATGGCAATATTTAAATAAACACATGTTGGCGGCAACATCGACTGCCGTCGATGGAATATAGACGACAAGGGATCTGGCCATCTAGTTCCCAGCTGAAGAACTTGGCGTCAATCGATGTTGACGCCAAGCTCCTCAACTCCAGTTACTGCAGAAACCCTAAACCGATTCTACAGGCATTCTCAGTCCCGAAACCATCAAGAAAACATGAGGAAATACTTCCTCTAACATCCACACACTATGACCAAACCGTAACAACATGTTTCACTACTCAAATCATTCAAACCACCCATTAACCCGCATGGAACACTTCCTTCCCAAAAACGTTGGTTTCATGCTTTTAGAATACATTAAAGCGATTAGAATGAACTAAAGGGATCGTCCCCTACCTCAGGACGTGCTTAAACCTCCTAAATCCTCCTGATTCGCACCAAAACCTCCGCGAGCTTCTACGGGAATCACGCCTCGCACTGGCGTTCCCTGGCACAATTGGTCACCTCCACCCATTCCACGATCCTCTAACTAACCTTCTGCAACCATTGGAAGCAGTGGGGAAGCTAGGACATGAAAATAGAGCGAGGGAGAGGGAGAACCGAGTGAGGGAACTACCCTCGGGTGACCCTATATTCTGTAGGTTGCACAGGTTGGCGTCAACCCTGATGTCGCTTAGAAAACCGCCACCATAAACGTCCACAAAGTCTGACGTTAAGTTCATAAGGTTGACGTCACCTTCGATGGACGTCAAACCAGTTAACGACCACACCTGGCCGTCAACCCCTAATTAGCTACAACGGGTCCTATTTTGTTTCAGGACTAAACCTGTGCCAAACCTGCGCACACCACACGTCCAAACCACACTGGCCTCATAAAGGCTACTACAACCATTACACACATGATCCATAAGGATCCGAAAAACACGCGACGTTACACTAGCTCTACCAAAAGTCACTGGAGAGGATGAGGTCAGCTCTATCAGAGGCCTCCTAGCAAGTACCTGCGTCAAGCACCTCTTCCCTAGTACAAGCACCAATGGTTTTGCAAGAGGACCTATGGCAGCTACCCCTATCACCATCCTTGTCGAAGTGGCTTCATCCGATTGAGGAGCATTTAAAGAATTGGGGCCTACCACAGGGTGTCTTGCTAATCCATCACTCCAAGAGGGGGGGGGGGTTGCCTATTAAGTGGCAGATGGGACCTTGCTCCTGAAGGACAATGTAGTTATGGAGGTCCTTTCCCATGACAAGGTGGTGCTGGGCAGTCTGTGATTAATTGAGTCTTCAGGCGGTGCATATGATCTTGATCTTGGAGTGATAATGGAAAGAATGTACTGCAGGTGTTGTAGTACAGTGGTAGTGAAGGATTGCTTGTAGGCCTCTCTAGCTTAATGGAGGCATGGAACACAAGCTGGAGGTGGCCATCAACACCAAGGAAGCCACAAGCACCCAAGCTATTACAGTGATGACGACCACTCGAGATACCAAGAAGTAGGCTTGAACCTTAGAGACCTCGGTTACTATAGCTGAAGAAGCCTTGAAGGCTACTGCGAAGGACCTTATACATCTCCACGTAGAGTTGAGAGCATCATAGGCAGCAATTGTGGAGGCAAAGAAATCCTTCCCCAAGTTCCAAGAACTGGTCGATGACTGAGTTAATAGATTTCTATAATGAGGGTGTAGAGCTAAACAAGGAGGAGGTTTTCAAGGAAGGTTGGATGATGGCAGTCCATGCAAGTGGCTCGTGGGGTGAACTATGACCCAAGAATGGCCCCCATCAAGGCCAACGTCCCAATGAACATGATTGATGGCTTGTTATGGGAGATAGCCTAGGAGAGTAAAGAGCCAACAGACATCATCACCGTTAAAACCTCCATACCATCATATTTGGTCACTGCCCACCATCTGATGCTGCCGCCGAGGACCCCCAATTAGCCATCCCATGTAATACCCCAGGTAATGAATAAAGTATATACGTAATTATAAATAGTTCAATGAAGGACATATCTACAGTTATCAAAAGTTTAGGGTCTAAATTGTAAATGACTATTTTCCCAAGGACTAAAGTGAAACTCATAGAGTCTTCTAAAAGTATCTTCAAAATTCCAGAAAGAGGTAATTTTATGCAAATAACAGTTTTATAAGAATTGGAATAGGTATATATACAATTTTTGAAACGTGAGGGTTAAAAGATAAAAGGTGAAAACCACAAAGACTTAAATGAACTTTTACTAGAAGTTCTTGGAAACTCCAAGAAACTCTTGGAAGCTCCTAACCCTAGTTAGAGGTTACTTAGCCCTTAAGTAACCTAACTATGGTTAAACCTAACTATGGTTAGTTTAATATATTAACCATGGTTAAAAGGCCTCCACCTCCTTAGGGCGCCACCCCATGGGGTCTATAAATAGGCCCCCATCCCCTTTCATCCCCACCTTGTAACCAAGGGGTAAGGAGGGTTAGCCATCAAGAAGAAGAAGAGAAGATGAAGAAGAAGGGAGCTAAAGTTTTAGAGTTTTTGCAACCTTTTGATCTTCATGTAGGTTCTTCTGATCTTTTTCAAGTCACTTCTTGTATAGCTCTTTTCTATACTGAGACTCTGTCAATTTGTTTAGTTTTGTCTCTTCTTTATGTCGGGACTCTGTTAGATTGTTTAGTTGACATCTTGTTTCATACTAAAGCTCTGCTAGTTCAAGATCCTATCCAATACCGGAACTCTGTTAGTTTGAATTCTTGATATTGTGACCCTCCTATGCCAAAACTCTGTCGGATTGAATCCTCATCATTATAACTTTTCTAACTTAGAATTCTACGAGTTTGAAATCTCATCATTTCAAACCATCTATCTTGGAACTCTTGAACAACTTCATACTAAAAATGAATTGTCAATAAGTATGTTAAGTTGACCAATGCTAGTTATAGGGTTATGGTTTAGTCCTGGGAAGATCACGAACACTAGATTCGTGTTTAAACGGGTACCAACTTACACGTGATGCCTAGTGTATGACATACACCTCATGTGATACCACGTGCATGCTAGATTTTCTTGCTTGACAATTCATTCTCGTGTTATTACGTGCGTGCTACTCGTGATAAGTGTTCGATGGTCAATATTTAGTCTTAGTTCATTCTGCTCTAGTTATTTTTAATATCGTGATAGTCTCATGGAGTATTCTTGTTTATTGAACTCTAAAATTTACTACTCTAGTGATCTACTGATAAACACTAGAGAACTCTTGTTCCTATCCTACCATCGTTTCTTCCTTCTAATTCCATTAACTACTAGGTTATGATTTAGTAAGATTAGGGTAACTTACTAGGCATTCTTATGCTCATTATATGTTTGAAGTTTTTTTAGGAAATTTTCAAGTGTAAAATAATGTGGAGGAGAAGTGTGATAAGCGGCTGAGCCCTCGTGATATAAGTGAGTTGATCTTCCACTATTATCTATTGCACCTTGATATTTCCACTCCTTTAGGGCATGACATGTTAGCTCAGGTGTGATGTTCGGTTGATCTTCCACATGTTCTCTTTTCCTATCCTTTTGTCCTTTCTAGCATTTGTAAATGTCCTCACCCACCAAGAGGGCACTCTTGTAATTCTACAAATATTTAATGGAAAAGACATTTGGAAAAGATAGTGTACTTCTTTCAGAGCCTTCCCACCTTAGTCCATTGTATAAAGAGGTGACCGTAGTCAACATACTTCAATTTTGGATGTCATCATTTCTAGAGGTGGCATATAGTAACTCTGAGCAGTTCCTCTAGTTGCCCTATCCCCAAGGCGTTGATAATTGTAGCATATGGTCCAACTAGCTAACTGGCCCAACAACTATGCTAGTTCGTAGACTTCTCAGGAAGGTGACCCATCCTGGGACTTCTCCTAACATAACATGCTTAACTTAGGAGTTCCTTTCTTGCTCGGCCTCCGAAAAAGATAGTCCGACTTGTTAGTAGCCTACTAATTTAGTCGATTTAACATATTGTTATATCGGGTGTTATAATCCACCCGTCTTATATAAGTGACGTCTGAAGGATCGAATATAGAGGTGAACTGATCTACAATGGGGCGAGGGGGGGTTGAATAGATCTGTTACCAATCACAGTGGAAAACATTGCCAAGTGTTCCAATCAGTTTGTTGAATCTTCTAGAAACATGATCTGAATATTCTTCTTGTTTCAAGAAGTTGCTCTTCATAGTGTTTTCCAATCTTTGCATTCTCAATTCATAGTTGTTCGACATCTCCCTCATGGTGGAATTCAAGTTATCAAACTGAACTTGAAGAAATTTGAATAATTGTGGGGGTACTGATAATCCACCTGAGGATGTTGAAGTTGTTCCTTCATGGTGTACACTGGGATTGTACACTACTAATTCTTGACTCAAAACATTGTCAACTGGACTCTAAGGATGTGGAGATTCAAAATGAGGTGCAGACTGATATGGGTGCTCATGAGATTTTGGAATTTGTTCTTGCTCCACTAGTGGGTGGTCCACCTAAGGTTCTACAACTTGAGGTGGATGGTCCACTTGAGGTTCTAGCTGTTGTTGAGGTTGAGCAGATGGTGGACCCCTTGTTACTTGTTCTCCTTGTATCTTAAACATCATATACCTCACCACATGTCTAAGCAGTATATGTTGTACTAAGGAATTTTTTGAATAATTTCTTTGGTAAATGAAATCCCTGCCTTTTGGAATATAGTTGTCAAGTGTGCTGCATAGGGAAGACACCACTTCAATTCTTTCCTTGTAGTCTCATGCATAATTCGAAATTTCACCTCCGATAGGTTCACTTTGATCTTTTTTATTATGTAGTACAACAGAAGTCTCTGAGTTTCTGTAATTCTATTCCTTCCTCCACCTTATGGTGTCACTATGGTAGTGAATACATGATGAATCAATCTGTGCAAAGGTGGAAACTTATTTGCATCCAGACTTGTGACATGAGTCTGTCTTGGGTTGAAAGGATCACTGGGAAGCCCTGTGCTTGTAGCATATGCTTCATGCACATCAAATTCAAGATTGTAAATGTCTGCTCCTTCTGTAGGAACTCAAAGCACATGATTTAACAATTCACTGCTCAACATAATATGTACACCTTTTACCCTAGAATGAATACCTTCTTCTGCATCAACAAGGTTCTTGTAGAGTTCTTGAACCAAGTTGGGTAAAAGTTCCTGTGATCACTTATAAAGCATGTCTATCCTTGAAATTCAAATAAAGGAAGAAGTTCTGAAAATGTAAAGCTCAAAACTTCATCATTGACATCCACTGACCTAGGCTTCAAAATTTGTCAGATTTCTCTTGAAGCAACTTTATGTGTCCCTTTAGAAGATGTAGATTCATCTGATGATCCTGATGATTGTATATCTGTGCTAGAATTCAGGCTTTCAAAAGAGCTGCTCTCTTTTGAGGAGTGGTCTCCTATTCAACAACTTGTCATGGCCGCTTGGACGATTGGACTTGCTTTCCTTTGGATTGCAGCAGAGAGGTTGTCCCAAGCCTTGTTGGGATTACAGAAATCGCAAGTGCCTTCCTCTTTTGTGGAGTGCCCTGACAGTGTCATGCTGAAATTTGGATCGTCTTTCCCTGGGATCCTCAAAGATGGGAAGTGTTGCAGCTGCCTTCTCCTTTCCTCCCCTTCAAGGTGTTTGCTTGGAAGCTATGGTGACAGGAGGAAGAAGGGAATGAAAAACAAAATAGCCATTGGAAGCTGAAGAGAAAAGCTTCACAGGAAAATTTCTTCACTGAAGAAGGAAGAATGGATGTCAAAGGCGATAGAGAAAAAAGGTTTTCAAAGGTTTTGGTGAGGTGTGCCAACATGAGATTAGGTTTAAAAAGGAGGGGGTGTCGACCTCACTCTTGATGGTAAAGTGAACCGGCAATTCAGCCTAGCTTAACCTAAAATAATGTAGAGTGCGTCGACCTGATATGAAAGTGTGTCGACCTAAGTCATGCTTGTGAATCATGTGCATTGACACAAAAGAAGATTGTGTCGGCCTGCTGAATACATGAGCCCAAAATTGCTTTTCAAGGGATTGAGAGAGAATTTCTAACATGAGACTATGATCTTATTGTAATTTTTTTAGGGATTTTAATATGTTAAAGAGATCACTTTCAACTCTATTTTACTGCCCTTTTTAAGCTTAATGGTTTGAAAAATTATAATCTTATGTTTGACTAATAAAAAAAACTAAAAAACTAGTGAGGCACATTTAATAGAGTTAAGACACACTTTTAAAATCTCTTTGAATAATGCATTCCCTTTATTCTTACATGTCAATTTCTTAGAGATACCTCTAGGGAAAACTTCAATTAGTATTAAGAATAAACATACTAGAAGTTCTTAGTTTGGGAAATAGTTAACCATTTTTACTTATGAATTTTCTCTTTCATAACATATTTTAAGGAGCATTTAGGAGTACAATATACTTTTTTCACACAACGACACATGCTTTTCACACACTAAGGTCCCTTGTTACTCAAGGTCACTAACCATTCTGCTTCAAGGGTTTGATGTAAACCTTTTGAAGTGAGAATACATGTTTATCAGATAGTAGTATTTCCAGTTACTTAGTTTAACATACAATTTTCACACATTTTTAATTAACACTTCTCTGAACAGAGATAGCATGGCACCTCATGACATACATTGCTCACCACTTTTTGTGAAGATCTGTAGTTTCTCAGTTTTCAAGTCATTGCTCTGCCAAGAGAAATTTAAATACAAGATTTATGCTCTTAGCCTACCTTAAACTATAGATGATGTTTAAAGACAATACCTAGTTTGAAGTTTTTTATTTTTGTTTTTTGTTTTTTAACCAAAGAAATCATATTACTTTTGAGTTTAAGAATATAGGAGAATGTGGATTTTCAAGATGTTTTAACGCTATTCCACATCCACTCTTTGGTTGTTTCCAGAAGTTTTAAGACTCAAACTTAAAAGTTTATATTCTCTAAGCCATCAGTTTATTTTGGAATTAAGCAAGAATGAATAGTAAGTACTTTAACTCTGTTTGAATTATTGATTTTGGTCAAAATTCAACATATTGTGGAAATATCCCTCTTGACAAGTGAAGTAATTCAAGGATTTATTTGAAAGAAAGGAGAGTAGAAATTCAAACTTCAAGAATAGTGTGTCGACAAATGATTCTCAACGCATCAACACATGAAGTTGAAAACTCATTAATAGTGCCTCAATGAAGGACAACATGACTAATTGTGTGTCGACCTACTTCTGATCAAACTCAACTTTTCTGTACTTTTCAAACTTCTCAGCCACAATTCTCAATAGTTCTGACCCAATGAACATTGAACATTTCCATCAAAGTTGACTTATTTAAAGTTCTTTACAATGACTCTTTTTCCTTTTTAAAAAATTCACTCCCCTTAACATATGCATGATATGAAAGATGTGCAAGCAATTCAAGCATAATTATGCACATAGATGACTTTTTGCAAAAGATAACTTTTGGTACTTGGCAGAGAAATGTTCTCACACATAGTGATAGTTTCCAGAGAAGTCTAACTTTTCCTTCCACAATTCACATTTGATATACCAAAAAGTCAATAATGTGATATGCACAATGAGTCATGGCATAGTTAAGCAAGCATGGCCAAGCAATTTTTTCAACAAAGAATCAAGGTTGATACTAAACAGATATGGAGACTAAGCATGAAGTTTTTAGGTGAAATCAATTAGCGGTCCATTTTTTGATCTAGGATTTAATTTTAGGTCATTTGACCAAATTTTTTCAACATCCGGTCCATTTACAGTTTACCTTTATTTTTAGGTCCAAAAGAGACTCCACAGTCAGTTAACTGACGGTGGGTAAATAGGAATTACCTAAATGTCCTTGGACTCCGTCACCATCCTCCAACCTCTCCATCCGCAGCCTTAACTGCAGCCGCAGGGTCCTCAATCTCGACGCGTCCACGATGATGGCTCTCGTCCTCCCCGTCCCTGCCAGCAGAAGCAACCTGAGCTGCGGGGCGGGTTCGATGTGGTAGGTCAACGCTCCTGTGCAACAAACGAGCTCCAGCTTTTGGAGGCGTCGACAGTTGGCGACGATGGCTTGAAGGAAGTGGTCGCAGAGGACCGTGCGCTCCAGACGCAGCTCCCTCAGGGCCCTGCATCGGCGGCAGTTGCGTACCAGCGCACGAGGCAACTTTGAAAGGGATGTGAGTACTGGAGTGGTGCAACGAGCAGTTCAAAGCTCAAGCCTCCTCAGCGCCTGGCATCTGCTGAGGACGGCGGCGGCGTCCCATGCCTCAACCTAGGGTGTGTCCCGTACGTCGGCCATCTCGAGTTCCCGAACGTCTCTATGGGCGAGTGCCCTCACCCACTGGCCAAAATATCCCTCCCCAGTCGGCGGCCCGCCACCAGGGTTTGTGATCTTGCACCGACGAACAGGAGACCTCTCGGACTCGATCATCTGCCAGGCCACAAAAATCCCTTCATGAAGTTGATGGCTCCCCCTACGGATGCCTGGTCCCCCCGCCAAAATAATCACATACCTGGTTAATGTTGAGATTGGGGAAGCCGATCGATGGGGGAGGGGGAGGAGGCGGGGCGGAAGAGGCAATAGCTCCTTCCTCTACCAGTTCTTTCCCTCAACCCTGCCCCATCTTCGCCAACGCCGGCTACGTCTTCGTCTGTCGCCGCTTCCTCCGGCACCTCGCAGGGGCAGCAATGGATCGAGCTCCTCCGCTCGGGGAGGCCGTGCCATCTTTGGCGACGTCCGCCTCTAGCAAGGACGGGCAGGAGTGGTGCTGCCGCTTCCTCCGGCACCTTGCAGGGGCCAGCAATAGAGCTCCTCCATTTGTGGAGGCGTGCCGCCGCTTCCTCCAGCACCTCGCAGGGGATGGCGAAGACGGGTAGGAGGGGTCGCAAGGCCCGTCGCTGAAGGAAGAAGGGAAAACCCTTTTCGCCCCTCCTATCCTCCACAAACGGCCTCCGTTACGGAATGTCCTACAAATAATGGAAATAGCCTAATTAAAAACTCAAGTTTGTACTCAGTAGAATTTTCTAAAGCATTTACCTTATTTGAATTTCACTTTTCTCATTCTTTCTACTTACTTTCCTTGTAGTCATGGTCTTGAAGTCTTTCATCTTGATGTTGACTTCCCTGCGTTCAAATCCTAAGCAGCAAATTTGGAAACCCAAGCTTGTTTGGGTCCAACAAGATTAGTGAGAACACTTATCAATGATTTTTCAACCTAAAATGATCTTATACTTAGTACATTCTTTTGAATATAACATTAGAGACATGGTTTCTAATCTTGAAGCTATGAAAGCAAGGTGCACCATTTATGGACTGAACAATTTGTTTTCTAAGATTTTTATCATTATTATTTTTTTGCATTTCTGAAATCTTTCTATCTATTTTTATTCATACAATTTTTGACATAGTTAACAACTTTATTGCAATGAAAATTGCCAGCTGCATTTTTATCTAATTTTCTATCTTGGACATGAGTTTTTCTTTTATTCAAAAGAAAAATCAGAATTAAACTCACACTCATTCTTAACATGACCAAATTTATAACAATGAAAGCAATGAACAAATTTGGCATGTTTCTGAAATTTTTTACTATTATTGCTACAAAATCTTTCAACATGACCAAGTCCATGACAATTAAAGCAAACTGGAATTTTGCTTACATGATGCTTGCCTTGATAATTATGCTGGATGCCTTTCTTCCTTTGTGGGGCAACGCTTGGAGAGGATGGAGGAACTACAACCTTGGGTAGAAGAGGAACCCTCTGCAAAACTGACATCTTGTTCATTTTTCTATTTTTGTTTGACTATTCATTATTTGATTTTAGAGACTTCTTGTTTTTCCCATCAATAATTTTATTGATTTCTTTTGAACATTTTATGAATAAGAATTTTTATTGATTTTTCTTTGACTTTATCAGAGTTCTTGCTTGCAATAGCATTAACACTTTTAACATATGAAGTCTTTGTTTTGTCTTTAAAATATTTTTAGTTCACAGGATTCACTCTAAACCTTCTTTTTGAAATTAACTTTCATTTCAAGAAGATTGTCCAAATTTTGAGTTCTTTGAACAAATTTTGACAAGGCGGATTTTATGCTTTCAACAGTTTTACTCAATTCAGAAATTTCCTTTTCAGAATCTTAATGTTTAAGCACAACAATAACAAGTTTAGCTTTCAATTTTTTATTTTCAACTTTTAACTCAACATTTTTATTTTTCAAAACATTGTATTTTTCATTTAAGCTTTTATCAAGCATTATGCATTCCATTTTCTTTTTGGATGAATGTTCTCTTCAATCAATTGTTTGCATCTTTCATTTACTTGATGATCATGAGCCATATTTGCAATTTATTTGTTTAAATAATCATTGTCAAATTTGAAGCTCTCATTTAGATCAATCAATTTTTCATTTTTATTTTTTACATCAATAACTTTAGATTCCAATAGCTCATGATTTTGTTTTAATCCATTCAGTTATTTTCACAAATTTTGACTTCATCTTTCAAATCATCTTTTTCAGAAGTTAATTTTTCAACCTCATTTTTTAAGTTCTTATTCTCTTCTATGGCATGGAGATAGTTGCTGCTGAAGTTCGTGCGTTCACTGATGGTCTTAGATTGGCTGCGTTGCATGGGTTCCATATTACGACTGTGCACTCAGATTCTCTTCTTTTAGTCCAGTCCTTTATTCATGACAAATGTCCGTCCTGGAAGTGTTCCTGGTGGTGGAATCTGGCCGTTCCTTACTGCTGCAGATGCATGTTAGCATGGATCAGGTCTTTAGGGAGGCCAATAGGTGGCTGACGCCTTGGCGTCCCATGCCTGCCTTACTCAGCAAAGATCGATTTTCTCTTCTTCTGTTTTTCCTACCAGCTGTAAAGGTCTAGTTGCTCTTGATAAATCTGGGCTCCCTTCTATTAGATTGCTGTGATTTCTGGTCGTTCAGGGGTATGCCCGGTGTTACATGTATTTTTTCCACATATATAAAATTTTAGGCGCAGGACAAGGCTAGGGGAGTGAGAACGTTATCCCCTGCTGGGGGATAGCGCACTTAGCTAGCTCTTCGTTCCCGTGTCCTTTTCCATTTAAAAAAAAATTAAAAAAACATTTATTGTTGTCTTGTAGCGATTCAATCTTATTTTTTAACTTTTATTTACAAAAATTATTCTTTTATTCCTTCTATTTAAATGCTCCAAAGTTCTTTCAATTTATCATTTGATAATTCTTCATCATCACTGTCAGATATGAATTGAGAGAGTTGTGGGAATTTATCGAACCATTGGAGCTTTCCTGACCTATCAAGTATTTGTCTATTTTCTTCCTTCTCTTATCTTCAAATCCACTAAAGATTCCTGCAGTTTAAAAGATGGTAGTGAGCTTATAGATTTCTTTGAAATTTTAACAGGATTTTCATGTAAATTAAAATACGTTGCCATACTAGAAGATCTGCTCATGATTTTAGAGACAATAAGCACTAAACAGTAGATCAAATCTACAAGAAATTAGATATAATCAACAGAGCACCTGCTCTGATACTAATTTAAGGATCGAATATAGAGGTGAATAGACCTAGGGGGTGGGGTTGAATAAATCTATTATCAATGGCAGCAAAAACTTTAGAAATTAAAAAACACTTTCATATTATAAACTATTCAATCGAAACCTTATAGATCTGATGGGCTTGTATACTTAAATTGTATGAATGTTAAATGTGTGATCGAACCCCATGCATGCATCTATTCATAAAGACAAAGTCAAACCACTGCATAGAGATTTTAAATGGTTCATAAATCACATCTAGCGACTCCTACGTCCACCCCTCATACAGTAAGGGACACAATACTTAGAGACTTGAGTACAACACACACACACACACACACACACTAGAACAAATTCACAAGATATCAGATCCTCTAGCTTCGATCTAATCTATACAACCACACACACTAATATCTATACAAAATACTTGTACAGATCACACCACACACGTTCAAATCAAATATAAATGAACAATCCAATATAAATAAGGTATAGAGAGATGAATTGGATATTCTTTGACTGGAACTATCTGTTGGGAGCTTGAATTGGAAGCCCTTGAGGAGATTCGACGACGTTCTTCTTCAATTTGTGATACTCTACTTTAGATCTGGATCTGTAAGTTGTCGCCAATCTGAGTTGCTTCTCCTGAGTTCTCTCACAGATGCTCTGCTGCTGCTTCTCTTCTTGTCTACTGCTCCTCCTTCTTCTCCTCTTCTTCTCTTCATGGTTTTGCTATCTTCTTTTTTTATGATCACACAAATGTGTGATTTATATACCCTTTTTTGTGGTCCCCACGGAGTTGCCTTTTCATCACCAATGAGGTGGGAAAATTTCCGCCAATAGATCATTCAAGAAACTTAAACCTTGTACCAAGATTCTCTAATAATTGGTTCTTGGATCATGTGCTAAAATGTGGTCCACTCGAACTTGATGAGTTTCACAAAAAGACGAAGTGCATCGACACCATGTGTAATGGGTGTCGGCGTAAGAACTCAGTATTTCACTTTTGTAATGAAGTGTGTCGACATGAGAACAGAGTGTGTCTACACATCTAAAGTGTTCCTTTATAGTTGTGCACTAAAGTTGACTCGTGTCGATGCACCTTGTGGACTACGTCGACACACATATTGTTTTCTTCAGAGTTGGCTCACTGGTAGAGCCAAGTGCATCGACACACAAGCCTGTGTTGACACAACAGTCTATTTCCTTTAGAATCTGCTCACTGGAAGATCATCATGCCTTGACACCCTAACAGGACTATGTCAACACACTCTACATGTAACAAGTGAATTTTGGCTTTCTCTTTGAGACATCTTTTGTACCTCCTACATAATTAAGAATAACAGTGTTAGTTATTATTAGAGCCATTCATTTAACATAATGTATCATAGTTAGACATCATCTTAGATATCATCTTGAACATCATCAAAACTAGGGACACAACAACATCATCGTCCCTGGACACATATAGCACATAGTTAAACCCCCAAATAGGTTGGACTCTAGAGGTGGCCCCTATAGGCTCAAGAGGTGGCTTCCACTATGTAGCACTTTACAACATTATAACCTCAAAAGGTGGCTCCCATAACGTAGCATTTTGCCCTGTGTGGCACTTAACTCTGCACTTCTAGCTAGGTAAAGCTCTGATACCATTTATAACAACCCAACTAGATAACTGACCCAATAACTACGTCAGTTGGTAGACTTCTCATGATGGTTACCCATCCTGGGACATCTTCTAACTGGGCATGCTTAACTTTAGAGTTCTTTTCTTACTTGATCTCTGAAAATGACAAGTCCGAGTTGTTGGTAGTTTACTAATTAGTCACTTTAACATAGTCTCATATGGTGTATTATATATGATGTCCTTGAATATATTATTATTAGGTTTTTCAGATGTTGTGGCCTTTGAAAGGTCTTGTATAGGTGTTTGGGTGAGTTCTAAATGGTGTAGGAGATGTCTAGATGGAGTTTCTACTTATTGTAAGGCATTTTTATAAATGCACAATTATGGTCATGTGTGACTGTGAACGTGCATGTTAAGGGTTGTGCATTTAGAATGCACCTATCTTGAAGGGCCCATTTAGGTTTTCTTGTCACACCAATGACCTTTGGCGTGTTTGTGTCAGCTCATATCCTGCATAGTGCGTTTAGGTTGTATTAATTTAATTGAGTGCCAAGATGCTTGGTAGTCAAGTTGACACATGTTAGGATTCATGGCATACCCAAAGGATGCATGGTGTTTAGTTTGTTAAACATGCCTAAAGTGAGCAGCATGTTTAGAACACAACATTTCAGGGTGACACATTTATGAGGATCAAAGTTTGTGAAAGGAGGGGCTCGATAGAGTTGAAAGGTTTTCCTTCAAGCTTAGGGCAAGCATCCCCAGAGGTCTTCTATGGTGATCACGTGGTTTCTGGATGTGTTTGGGCCCAATTTGGTGTGGAAGAGGTTGGCTTAGACTATGGAAGACCATATAAGTGTTGGATCTTCAAGTTGGTAGGAGGTGTTTCCCTTTCTTCGCCTAGTTTCTTGAATATCTCCACTGCTTAACCATGCATGTGAGTTTTGTGTTGAAGGCAAATTACATGCTATAGGAGGTTTTATCAAAGGTTCAACATCTCAAATTTAAGACCTAGAGTGGGGTGAATGCTTCCCAATCATTCTAGATGAATATATAAAAATAATGTATCCATAGGAAATGAGTTTTGTGTTCAAGGCGAATTACATGCTATAGGAGGTTTTATCAATGGTTCAACATCTCAGATTTAAGTCCTAGAGTGGGGTGAATGGTTCCCAATCATTCTAGATGAATATATAAAAATAGTGTATCCATAGAAAATGAGAAGCATAGCAGAATGATAAATGAAGGAGGAAAGCACATAAACAATCACATAGTGCACAAATGGGATTTTATCCTAGTTCGAATCTAAGCTCACAAAACTCCTATGTCTAGTCCCAAGGGGAAATCCATCCATGCACTTTCAATAACCTCAACCAGACAACCTACTTAGCACGCAACCCGTAGCCAAGTCTTCCTCTTGCAGAGGGCACAACCACCTAGCCTCGCTAATCCTACTTTCAACAAAGGGAATAACTTCTTGGCGCCACGCACATAAGCCTTCCTTTCAATAATGGCACAACCACTAGCCACATTGGTCCTCTGCTCAACGGAGGGAATACAAGCACATAGTCCACAACTTTTGAAGAAGTCTACCATGTTGGTTTATGGCCAACTGGTAAAGTAAGAGGGAAAGGGTGAATTGACACTACACAATTAAAACTAATGTCTTACAGTTTCAAATTATATAATGAACACCGTTACACAATAGAATACTTAGAACTTTTCGGTGAAATTCACGAAACCAACTATCCTATTGTGCACGTAGAACGGAGGTGGAAGAGAAGGAAACAAACAATACTGCATAATAGGACTTTTAGGTGGTTCAACACACCCCCATGCAACTTACGTCCACCCCTTGCAATTGTGAGGCCCAAACTATCTTGTTTTGTGGGTATAAGACATAAAACTCCTACCACACTTGGTTGCTTCTCTGAGACAACACTAACCAAATCCCTTATCCAGGGATGACACAACCCACACCCACTTATCTTATTTGTAGAGTATAAGACAACCAAAACCCTCATCATAGAGAGTCCTCAAACTCCACACACACAATACACAAATTACACCACACCCAAGTGCTCACAAATCAAGCACATATAGACTATATGCTCAGGTTCAAATAAGAATACACAAATGAAGAAAAGGAGCACAATAAAATGAAGAACTCAAGTAAAGCCTCCCGTTGGCGTGAACTCGGCCTCTTGTGTCGTCTCCACTCGATCAACAATCCGATGAAGACCATGCTGATGTAGATCTCCTTTTTTGATGAAGCACACATTCTAGAAGCACTTATGGACGTCCCCTTGATGATCAGTTCTTCCTCAAGATGCCACAAACTCCCCTATCCCACTCTGGACATGATCAAGATGATATAGCAATATTAGGGCTTGAATGGATCTCCTTTCATAGCAAAGATTACAATTTTGGTCTCTAAGGTTTGAGAACAACCATATCTGCACTTGGAGACAGGTCCCAAAATGTAAGAAATCTTGTGTTTAAACACCCTTGAGCATCCCTTGAGTTTTTTAAAGATTCTAGCTTTAATCAAACTCAAAATAGCAACTTCATAATGAGCAGGACTGAAATTGGTCAACTTATTTTTAAGTTTTGGTCTACTAAATTGGGTTCCCTAGATATCATGCTTTTGTGAGATTTCAAGCAACCAAACAATGATTTTTATTTTACCAATCATGCATTGATCGGCTAATTCTGACTGTTTGGTTGGCCGGTCTTCTTGATTGGTTCTACGAAGCTAACAATTCACCAATCTTTGGTTTTTAATCAACCAATATGTCGTTTTCGAGCAACCAATGCTTCACTTTAGGTTGATTTGAATTTCTGCATTGGTCAACAATGCCTACGAGAGAGACTTTTTACACATGTTAGTGCATGTACACTTTGGCCTCCAACAAGACTTACCATGGGTGATGTCACCATTCTTCAAAGAAAGATTGGGCCTCTAAAACACATCTCTCTTTTTCTCTCCTCCCTCTACCAAACCTTGAACCCTCTACCACATGATGGTGAGCCACAACACTTCACCAATTTGGCCACTAAAACACATCTACTCATGCAAATTAGACCCTTAAAAATATATAAAAAGAAACATGAACATTAAGGCATAGTTTGAGTGTTTTGTGTCCATTACCTTAAATCCATTTCAATGTTTTAGTGCATCAAGTGAGATGTTTTGAACATGCTTTATTATCATCAAAATCATCCCTTGTACAACCAAAGTACAACAATCTTTCTTTTTTTATGATGACAAAACACATGTATATTTTTCAAACAAAGCACATATGATCATATCATGATGAGTTTTCTAAATGGCCAAATCAAACATCCAAGTGTATCTTAAACACGTACACAAAGGTAAACACATACATTCTCTTTTTCTCCCTAAATATTCATTTTCTTATTAGTTTTTGACATGTACCTCTTTTTATGTGATTGTGATTAAAAAACAGTACAAGAGCACACAAGCATGCATGCATACATACCATATATGTAGAATTCATTAACTTCCTTTGGAAAATGATTCTTTCTCCCCCTTTATTATGCATTTCTAACGAAAGATATAAACCATACAAATCCTCTCCCACTATGCACTCTCAATATTTCTCCCCTAAAATCTACATAACACCACTCCCCCTTTTTGACATCTTTAAAAAAAAGTGGGATAATGGAATAACAAAATATGCAAATGACTCAAGAACATAGATGTGTGTCATAAAGTATTCACTAGGGAGGATGTAAAATCATTAAGGGAAAATTACAATAGCCCATGCATTTAGACAAAGTCTTAATATACCCCCAAAATTAAATTTCCTTTTAAGCACTGTGAAAACGTGAATGATAGACATCAAACATGAGGATGTATGGACCTTCTAATTAACACTAAAAGATGACTTTCAACTCTGCACATGCATCTAGGTCCTCATTTTTTGGTAGCTTTCACTCTGCCTTCCTTCCAACCCCCCCCCCCCCTTCTTTTTTATCAATAAATGCATATTTTAGTCACTATTTAATATAAAATTTCTCATATACTCAATGGGGAGACCTGGTTACTGGGTTCTAGCTTGTCCATTCCTTTTCTTGATACCACTTGTTGATGCAACTTACCAATCATCATTTTTTATTCACTTTTGGGCAGGTGGCTTTTTTCTTATGATTTTCCTCAAAGATTATGTAGAATATTAAGCATCATTAAAGTGTTAATAAAAGTTTTTATTATCCAAATGTTTGATATATCCATTAATCACATTTATGTGCGTTGGTGTGTTAGTTTAATTTCAAGTGTTTGCTCCCCCTTAATGTATGCACATACCAGGTGTCAATATCTTTATCTCAGTGTTGGAATTGCACATTAAGTTTTGAATCAATGCAAAAATGAATATCAAGGATATATATTGTCATAGAAAGATTAATGGAAAAGTCAATAAGCATATAGCATACATGCAATCTCACATGGGATAAACATGCAAAACTCAATAAGCATGCAAAGACATCTTAGTCCCTAGCCTATCCTAGACACTCTAGCTACCTATAGTCTAAGGACATTTTTTTGTGCTATCCTTTTTCAATTTTTATGGTTTTTATTTTCGGAACATGACATAACCATCAAGATTCCTACTATCAAAATCTATTCCTAAATACAATAAAGCCTAATACAAGAGTTATAATGCTAAGCCATAAAATCTCAAATAAAGATAAACATGATACTCACCATTACTCTGCTCATTATGCCTTGAATTCCTCATTAAAATGTGCCAAGTCTTCAAATTTTCAAAGCACTTGCAACCAAAGTTCTCATACTGAGCTTTTCAATACCTAAATCCTTTTGGGTCCTTTACATTTAGTCCATGAAGATATCAAATACTTTCTTACCTACACCAAGTTTAGGTTTTGCACATTTTTCCTCAATAAACATCTAGGATTCACATGTCCACGTCCACCACAATAGTAAGTAAGACTGGAGATTTTCTTTGTGGGTCGTGGCATGGGAATAGCATTAAATGCAACATGTTTGTTTCTACTCACATAGATTTGTCTCTTATCATGAACATTCTTTTTAACATGAATGTGTGATGTGATAGGTGCATGTGAAACATGAACAAAAGACATTTTTGTTTTAGGCTCAAAGGTGTTTTTCTTCATGGGTGCATAACCTAGACCATGTTTTTTTAAAGTTAACTTGCATGCTTAGTACATCATCTAAACTTTGTTTTCCCTTCATGAGTCTAGAAATAGTGAGTTTCAATTCATCTATTGTTCTATGCCACTTTTTCTAGGAGTTTTTCAAATTCAAAGCATTCTCTTCAAGCACATGAACCTTGGACTTCAATTCTAATTCTCAGTTATCATAGATGCATTTTCCTTTTCAACCATTTTCTCATTTTTTAAAGCTTAGTCACCTTGGACCCCAGCGATTCAATCTCTTCTTCTAAACATTTATTTCTGTCCCTAACTTTTGATTCTTACCAATGACATCATTATCTTGAAGTAATTTATCAAGCTGTGTTATTTTATATTGTAGGACTCATTCCCATACTTCAGTTTTCTCTTTCATCCAGAGCACCAACGAAGTTGTGATCATGATGTATGGTATCTATTTCAACTCTTTCTTGAAGAGTAGACATTTCAGATTGCAAAATTTTATTTTTTCTTTCAAGACATTATTTTCTTTTTCAAGATCATCGCATTGAGGAGCATGAATTTATCATTCAACATATGATTAATTTTTCATTTCAGCAATTTATTTTCCTTTTTGATTTTTTTTGTATTTCTCATTCAAAGATGAATAATCATGTTACCATTTCTTGGTTGTAAGACTTTTGGACTCAGAGTTTACCTCACTAATTTCTTCTTCAAATGCCACAAGGCCCTGATCGACATCCTTTTGAAATAGACTCATTTGAGTCGCTCCAGGTTGCCACCGTCGCCTTTGTCTTTCAATCTTTGCCCATTTTTTATCTTTTTCAAGTAGAAAGGGCAATCAACTCGCATATGCCTAGAGCCTTGATATTTATAGAAAATAAAATATCTCATCTTGGCTTTAGGCTTGTTGTTTGCTCTCCTCTTCTTTCTTATGAACCTCTTCAGCTTCTTGGTCAACTTGGTTTTTCATATCCACTTGAGTTGATATCTACCTCGGAGCTAACATGGTGTTGATGGTGTGCCTTTAGGGTGATTGTCCTATTTTTTAGCTCCTCTAACTCACTTCTCTTTATGTTGAGCCCATATGTCATTAGAGAGCCTATTAATTCTTCCATGGTAAGGCTTGAAAAAATTTTCGAGTCCTCAATCATCATGGCTTTTGTGTGCCAAGCTAGTGGTAGAGACCACAGAATTTTCCTCACAATCTCTAAGTTGTTGTAGGCTTTCCTGAGTGCCATCAACCCGCTCATGGTCTTCCTGAGCCACTCGAACAGTAAGGCCCCGATGCAAAATATCGGAGCGATAAATTGTTAAATAAATAGTATAAAGCGAGAATTATACATCAAACCATTGCATAATTTGGAATAGTGCCAAATGAATCAACTTCATTGATAATTCTACTAATTTACTATTACAATCACTAATGCAGAACCATAACTATGGGCCCAGAGTACTTTATTCAAATAAAAACAACTATTAACTATCTATCTAACTACTAAGATGATTGGTTGACGAAAACGACAGGTCACTCTTGCACTTGCTCATTCCCTTCCTCATGCGTGTGTTAATCCCCATCATACTCACTTGAAACACATGAAATTAATAGCGCAGGATGAGCGAAAATGCCCAATAGGACTTAATATCTTATGTAAACAGACATGCAAGTGATTAATGTCTTGTAAAGTAGGATAACTAGAGAGAAAGATCAAGTATAGTCACAAGAGTAATGTCACATGATAGCAAGAGAACAATAGTACTTTTCATAAGAAAATAGCACAATTAGCAAGATAAAGATTGGTCATATAACGAGATAGCATGTAAAGTTGCACAATAGTGCACTAGTCACGATAGCACGTTGGTTGATATTGTTGTCAACCGAGAGAACATAGTACTTTGATTGTCATAGATTAATCTTGATAGTATAGTAATTGGATGTTATGCCATACACCCTGATCATTTAACTCCCATGGGCAATAGCACTTTCGGGCGCACCTCCCAGGACCAGATCGGGCCCTTTATAATGTTGTCTGGCATTGATCATGTTTTTATCTTAGACAATCAATAGATGGCCAAATAGAGAACCAAGAATAGATGAGAGTAATTGATGAATACATGAGAGTATAGAGAGAACATGAATAGATGAGAGGATTGAGAAAGTAGATGAGAACAAGGGTCATAATCGTAAAACAACGATAAACAGGCGATAGTAACAGTTGCACAACACACACAATCGTATGTTGGCAATCTGGTGGAAGTCACTAACTGCACAATGACTGTGCTGCGAACACACTCCAGAGGTCCAGCGTGATCTCAAGGTAAGAGAGCAATTTAAGGCCGTTGGATCATGCTGATCCCTAGGGGTAAAATGGGTATTGATGGTACAACCTGCTCGTCGACAATGGACGACCGTCAAAGCCAAGGAGTCTTATGGAGGCCTCAACAAGGAGTTCCTGGTCAAGTCAGGAGTATTCCCAACAGAGAGGTCGTCCAAGCCAAGATAAAGTGTGTATAGAAATATTTGTCCGTCTTGCTTTGAGTGCTCGAGGCAGAGGGACGTGATAACAGTATTAAATCGAGTGAATAAAATGAATACAAGTCTTTTTAAAATAATAGGAAATTACATGAATAATTTCACTTCATTAGTAGATACATTATGAGTAATTTCTGTAAGGTCTCATGGCAAAAATTAACGTTTGGTGTGTGCATGTGAGAGAGAATCTACGATAGTATGTGAGAGTTGTGCACACATCATTTAAAAAATAAAATTATGTGAATATTATCTAAAATATTTTAACATGTGGTTACTATTCATAACAGTGCATTACAAGGGTTATACCATGATTATAGAGCATGGTTAGCGTGGTTTACATGAAAATTAAGGTTTCGGAATATACAATAGAATCGCGATGGGGGTACCAGTCGCATTCAAAACGCGACTGGTAGGGCGGTCACATTCAAGGGATCCAGGTTAGGACAATCGATTGATGCTCTGAAACATGGCGGGGTCACCTATCGTGACCAGGGCAATGGCCCATAAACGCGATGTCGGGGACTGTCTCGTTCAGGGTCAATCGGAACAAGACAGGGAAACGGGACGCAGTGGACCATCGTGTTCATGTCGCGATGCACGCCTGTGTCATGACCAGGCTGAGAATGCGACCGATCGGGCCGTCGTGTTCTCAGAAGTCCTAGCCGAGCCCCAAAGGTGAATTGGGTCAGCTTGGGTTGTAGTCCAATCCTCTATGGACTTGACACAAGGGTCTTTAAAATTTAATATTAAATCGTATACATGATGAAAAATCATGAAATCAATTTTTAATGAAACTAGACTTGTAGAGGTATCAACGGTAAAGAGTAATTAGACTTCTATCATGGTTTGATCATGCTACGAACATGGTACATCACGAGGAACCAAAAATTCGACACAGTGATAAAAAATGATTTAGTTCGAAAAGAGTACTAGATAGAAATGAGGGAAATGGTACTTTAATCCCTGACATCATGTAGTATGTACAATAAAACTTTTAGGGCATGAGATCAAGTATCAATAGGGATTTAAAGTGAACATGAGTGGTCGGCCACATTTCTCAACAGAACTTTGTGCACGAAACGCTCATAAATGACATGATGAAAATTAGGGAAAATATGGAGCTTTTGATGCTTGGATCATGGACTATCTATGGTCGAAATTAATTTATTTTTTCTTGAGAGATTATCTATCTTTGAACGCTTGAATCCTAGGGCAAGAGATGTGAAGAACGCGATGAAGCTCCCCTTTCCAAGCCTCCTCCTCCTTGATCTCCTCATCCAAAAGCTCCTCTTCCTCATTCTCCAAGCTCCATAAATTCTCTAGGGTGGCTACGGATGAAATAGAGGGTATTTCTATATTTAGAGTTTTCAAATCCCCTAAAACACATTCCTTTCCTCCATCTACAAATTTCCATAATATCTCAATTTTCTTGCATTTATCCTTCCAATTGGCTTCGAGAGAACTCTAAATTCGTGGCCAACTAGTTAGGATAGGGTTAGGACTCCTTTTAGGATATTTATGAGCCAAAATAATGACTATCTTGTCTCTTTTTAATTTATTATTCATTTAGTCACGAATTTAGGCGTAATTATCTCCCATCCAACATTGGCCTTCAGCTTTGTGGCCCATTAACTCATGTATGAACTATAATTATAGCCCATCACTTGTTTTACATAATGGGTTTTCATTTATACACATTTCTTTTAATTTTAAATTATTTTTCTCAATTTAAAATTGAGAGTTGCTACACAAACATTTTTGAATCGTCTCATGTGGGCTTATTTTGAATAGCTCATACTCATGCACTAGGCAATTACCCTTCGTTGCTTTGACCTCAAATGTGCCCTCATTGATCAGCCTAAGACTATCCCATATCTCCTTCTCCAACCTACACATAGAAATATGGGAATATTCGTTAGAGTGTAAAAAGCACTGCATAATATTCATAACACTATAATTCAGTTTAGATTCTTTAATCTGATTATCATTACATTTTTCCTCATCCTTAAACAATTTGCATGGAACCTTATTGATGACTTCCCACACATCATAATCAAATGCTCGAAAAAAGATAGTCATGTGGTTTTTCCAATAAGCATAATTTGAACCATCAAAGAAGGGTGGCCTATGGATGAAATGACCCGTGGAGAGAATAATAATTTTGGCCATTTACCTAGGATCAGTCTTTTATGTTAGAGTCTCTCTCTGATACCAATTGTTGGATTTATGGCCAGCTAGCGGAGCAAGAGGGGAGGGGTGACTCCGCCCAATTAAACTAATGGCCAACAATTTCAACTTATTTAAATGAACACTCTTGCATAGTCAAATACTTAGAACTTTTAGGTGAAACCCGCAAGACCAACTATCCTATTGCCTACGTAGAACGACGGTAGAAGAGAATGAAACAAACCATAATGCAGAGTGGGACTTTTAGGTCGTTTGGTGCACCCTTGTGCAACCTACGTCACCCCTTACAACCGTGAGGCCCATGGTATCTTGTTTTTGGGTAGAAGACATAAAACTCGTTAGGGACGAGACAACCCACACCCACATGTCTTGTTTATAGAGTACAGGACAACCAAAACCCCCAATGTAGAGACTCCTTGGATTTCATGCACGTAGTGCACAAGTTGCACCACACCTATATACTCACAAATCGAGCGCACACACACATATACCCTCAAGTTTAAATAAGAACACACAATCCAAGACAAGGATAACAATAAAATGAACAACTCAAGTGAAGGCACCCCCTTTTGTGAAGTTAGCCTCTTATACCATCTCTGATTGACAAAGAATTCATTAAAGACCATGTCGATGTACATCTCCATTCCAAACGAAGCACACATTTTTGAACCACTTGTGGATGTCCCCTTGATGATCAGATCTTCCTCAAGATGCCACAAACTTCCCTATCATGATCTAGACATGATCAAGATGATGTAGCAATGCCAAGGCTTGAATGGATCTCCTTTCACAACAAAGATTTAGGCTTTGCTCTCGAGTGATTGAGAAAAAACTTATGGGGATCTAGAGACACGTTCCAAAACATAGGAAAGCTTGTATTTAAACCCCCTTAAGCATCCCTTGAGTTTTGAAAAATGTCCAGATTCAATCGGACTCAAAATAGCATGTTTGTAATGAGTCATGATCAGTTCATCCCCATATAATTTTATGAATTATAGATCTATTTTGGTGATTAACAAAACTTCAATAAAGTGTCATCTAACAATTTTCATGAAGCTTAGGCACAGGAAGTAAATCATGCGAAATTAAGAAAATATGTAGTATTTCTTACTTTGTAGCATTTAAAATACAAGTAGGAAATTTCTCTAAGTACGCATCGACTCTCTATATGCTACAACGATTTCATTAGAATCATATTGATTTCATTTTCATAAGGATTTGTAGTGTCATATCGATTTCGGTCTCATAACGATTTCTTACTTTTATCGATTTAATTTTCATAACGATTTGATAAGTGAGAACAACGATTTGCTCTCACAACAATTTGATAAGTGAGAATAACTGTGACGACCCTCATTATACTCCGGTACGGTTATACCAACCCACGTCGGTATAGCAAGCGTCATCACAGTGGGACATTTACCCAAATGATACAAACAGCTGAGATACACGCGAATATACGAACAGAGTAGCGGAAGTAAAAGACAATTGTCTTCATTCATTCATCATCCACATTAAACATACATGAAATTTGCAATTAACATTAAGAGCTAAAAGTTCACATAATTTAAATTGCTGAAAATTTTAATACATGGATGTCCACAATAATGCCCTTTTCCATGATAAACTAATACAATATTCAAGTTCTTACATACTATGAAAACACAAAAGGGGTACACTGCTCCAACAATCTAAACTCCGCGCTCGGAGTCCGTCTCTACCGTCTCCTCCACGAGAGTCTCGTCACCGTCTATACCTGTACGCCGAAGTAAGAAGTGAGTCTTAAAGACTCAGCAAGCAACACTACTCATAACATACACGTATAAGTCATAGCGGTTTCTACATGCACATTCACAAATTTCAACATATGGCATGCTAGTCATTGAAAGTTTCAACCTATCATGAAAGTTCTACAATTAATACATGGATCATGCTTTCAGATTTCTAAGAATAAAACTGACCTATCACATGCTCTCTATTCAATTTACTCGTGAAATTTTGCCTTTAAAGAACCAAGACATGAGAGCTACCAACATGAACACTGTGCATATATGAAGGGAAAACACAACTAGCATGGATTTTACATGTTCTTAAGCATATACAAGACATTTTCACATGCTTTAAATTGCTGGTTTCACATGGTTTAATGGCTGTAAACTTACACATGAGAGCTACAATGTTGTTTAAAACATACCATGTGAACAACTAATCATGCTATTTTGTACACGTGCTCATCAATTATCCCTAACATGGATTCTAGACATTTTCGCACATATAAACATGATGATAACAACATGAAATTACTGATTTCACATGGTTTCAGATTTGTCTCACATGTATTTCAATGTCATATTCTCACATTTTTGTTTCACATTTTCTTTACACAAGTTTCCAATTCACATGGTTGCACTATGCACATACACATTTCACATTGTTCACTTACACATTAACACATGAACACATACACATTACACATTACACATTCACATTTTAGGTGCCGTGACACATAGTCCAAACCACCAAAGAAGGACATATACACATCACATTACACATAGACGCCATCTAGGCATACAATGGCAACCCTTGGACTGCGCAGACCGGGAGAACAAGTCTCCACCCTAACCAGTGGTACTTGTCCACCTCCAGGATTTCCCCCTAATGCCCTTAGGGTCACTTACACATTGAACTTTCTCAGGGGGGGACTTTTCCCTGATACAGTTCCACTGCCCTCTACGAAGCAGTGTCACATTGGCACAGTTACACATTACACATTTTACCGATTTTACACATGGTTTTACACATATCACTTTTCATCCCATTCACTTTCTCACTCACATGCATATCTTTGTTTTCCTGACATGACACTACAGATTTCAGGAGTTTAACATACAGTAAATTCACCAATCAGGTTGGGTTAAACGATATCTAATCACTTTACGATGACATGCATAAATTTTTACATTTCACATGGAAAAAGTGCATAACTCCTTATATGCTGGTCCAAATGACCTGGAATTTAACCACATGCTATTTTCGGGTTCAAGATCATACCTTCAATTTTTCAGATTTTTCTGAGCTAAATAAAATTTACAGAAAATCAAATACCTATTTAGCATGCCATTCATAATTAAGTTGACATGGAGTTTAACACCATCATACATTTTTTCCACTTACTATCTGAACCCTAACATGCCCATAATCATAGAATTTCTTTAGAGTTTTCTGAGCAACATACCATTTTCTCAAGGTTTTATAACCCTACACATGCTTTTCTAAATTCAATTTCAGAAAGCGTAATAATTCAGATAAGCATGGAGAATTTTCCAAAATTTCCGAACAGAGACTAACTGTTATATGCATGATCTGAAAATACAGAATTACCCTAAATCATACAACCATAGTCGATCACAATAATTCTTTCTTGCATGCCTTTTATTTACCGAACTGAAATAATAGCAATTTATGCAAGCATGGACAATTTATCAAAATTTGAGTACACATATACTGATCCACTAACTTCATGATCTGACAAAACTTAGGGCACTCAGACTAGTCTATCATAAAACATGGATTGGCAAGATCACCAACAAATCATGCTTGGAATTTCATGGGATAATAATCTCTAACATTCACCGCCACACCATAACTCATCCACACACCACATTTACCAGTATACATAGTGTATAGGGTACCATATATTCTCATCACGGAAAACCCATCGAAAATAGTAGTATAGAAGGAGAGAACAGGCTTCTGTTCTGTCCTGAGGAACTAGACATCAAGCTCTGGCCGTCAAAAGGAGTTAACGGCATGATCGCTTGCCGCCGAGCATAATCTTAACGGCAAGGGATGTTGCCGTTAAGTTCAAGTCTGTGCAAAACACAGACCCGAGCTCTCAAGTTGGGGTGAATTTGGGGGTCAAGGACACGAAGAAAAAATACACAAAAATGTTAAAACCATCCTAGACTCATACGGGAACCTTATGGTAGGGTCACTTGCCTCTAAAAAATGCTCTAATGGATCTAAATGCTCGGAGAAGCTCTCCTTGGGCCATCCCAAGAAGTGCAGAAATGTCCCAAGATCTCCTTCCTCCGGGCTCTTGGATGATCTCCACAGAAAGAAATGTCGGGGAGGCCTTCCTCGATGATCCCTCTAGCCTCCAGTTGCAGTAGAACACCGGACAAAGCTTCAGAAGTTCGAATTTTGGGCTGCAAAGACGGGATTTTCTCACAGTCCGAAATAGGGTTTTCCTCTTGTTTCTCTCTTGCAAAAGGGTGAAGAGAGGGGTTGGGGAGCAGATTCGGGTTTAGACATATGGGAGAGGCTTCTCTCCCACTCACAGGTGACAAGATGGCTCTCAGAGCCGTTGGGGATAGCTCCCCATGGGTGAGCTACCTTATTTCCAAAATTCTGGCTCTGCAACACATGCAGGTCAGAGAATCGGCGTCCACATCGTTAGACGCAAGATTAGTGTTGGCGTCCATGGGTGGACGCTGACACCTCATCGACGTCTTGATATTGACGTCAATCTGGCCTTCGGCCAGAACTCTAAAACATGCAGAAAACTATGCATGCCATGCATATATACACATATGTATATGGTAGTGTATCCATACTATCACCATTCAATACATGCATTATTTACATCTAGTATAAACGCATGCACACGTAATTGTACTAATTAATACATACGTAAATATGTATATACATACACAAGCACAAATATACACACACAAATACAAATAATGCGACGGAAATTCGAGGGCCTTACAATAACGATTTGCTCTCACAACGATTCGGTTTCTCATAACGATTTCCTTACTTTTATCGATTTAATTTTCATAACGATTTGATAAGTGAGAACAACGATTTGCTCTCACAACGATTTGATAAGTGAGAACAACGATTTGCTCTCACAACGATTCAGTTTCTCATAACGATTTGAAAAGTGAGAACAACGATTTGCCCTCACAATGATTCAGTTTTACAACGATTTGAAAAGTGAGAACAACGATTTGCTCTCACAACGATTTGATAAGTGAGAACAACAATTTGCTCTTACAACGATTCGGTTTCACATCGATTTGGTAAGTGAGAACAACGACTTGGTCTCACAACGATTTGGCCTTCATAACGATTCGACAAGTTACAACATCAACTTGGTCATTATAACGACTCGATAAGTTACACAACGATTTGCTTGCTGTAACGATTCGATAAGTCACAACAACGACTTGGTTTGTGTAACGATTCGATAAAGCAAAACAACGATTTGATCACTACATCGACTCGATCAGTGAGACAATGATTTAGTTATAACGACTTGTTCATAACGATTTACTTATACTATCATAACGATTTGTCTCTACAACAATTTGGTTATGATTGTATAACGATTTCTGTTCACATCGATTTACTTATACAGGTGCAACGATTTACATAAACAACGACTCATTCACACAACGATTTCATAAGTTGTACTTACAACGATTTCATGAGCTATAACGACTTGATATTTTAACATATTTCAAATATTTTGAATGTCAAAGTCTTCCCTCGCGTTTCTCCGATATCCATGCATTTATTTTGACTGAACATTTCACTGCACAATGCATGCTCAGATATCTTCTATTCCTATGCATATTGGAAACATCTTTTTAGAAAGTAGAATGACATTTCTATTTTGATGTATATTCGTTCCAACGTTGACTGACAACAAGAGATAGTGTAGCTGTCTATCATTCAGCATTTATTGTGTGCAGGTCTCTAACAGCACAACCATTTACAACGTTGGACAAAATGAAAGATAAAGGATATCGAGAAGGATCTTCTCTTTGCATGCATGGAACGTAAAGTACCGTTGACTGGAAGCTCTACAATACCATGCAGTCCAACGTACACCAGAGCATAGAGACAACGAACATATCAACGGCTACTTCCTCAAGAGAAGATATATATTCAAGTCTGAAGACTCTTAGAAAACAACTTTTGGAGATACAATCTTTTATGCCAAAGAGTCTTAATAGAAGAGGATTTTCATTCCAACTCTTGTGTAGCTCTCGCTCTCAGCATTCCTGTTTAATTCTTGGAGAGCACCTTGAGTTCTGAGATATTCTTCCACTGTAGATCTTTCTCTCTCATCTTGCTTCAGATCAAGCATGTTCTATGAGCTTGGTCTAGGGGCTTGTCTTCTCTTTAACACTTTTCAGTGTTGTTCCTCTTTGTGTTGAGAAGAGAAGACCTGTTGGTAACAGGTGGTTTTATTCCTTTCGTGTTGAAGGAAGACCTGGGTTCCAGGGTGTTGTATTCCTCTTCAGGTTGTGAAGAGAAGGTCAGTTGCGGCTGGATGTGTAAGTGTCCTTAAGGGGGAATGTACCCTTGGGTAGTGGAATCCTGAGTTGTTGCTCAGGGACTGGACGTAGGACTCTTGTGGATAGGAGGTCTGAACTAGGATAAAATCCTTGTGTAGTGTGATTGCTTGTTTGTGATTGGTGTTTTCTTTACTACTAGCACTAACAGTCAAACGTAGTGTTTTTGTGTGAACGTTTTTGTTGACAGGTTTAGATAATCAAAGTTTAAGAATCCCATTCACCCGCCCCCCCTCTGGGCTTGCTAGCTGGGCAATAATGAGCACATCTAGAATAAGTCAACCATATTTTTAGTTTCAGTCAATCAAATTGGGTTCCCTTGGTATCATGCTTCTGTGAGCATTTTCGGTTGACTAGTCTTGCATCGGTCAATCAATTCTAACTGTTTGGTTGACTGATCTTCAACTGGTTCTGTGAATCCATCGATCGATCAATGTTTTCAGTTGACCAATGTGCCATTTTCGGTCGACCAATGCTGCATTTTAGGTCAACCTAAATTTCTACTTTGGTCGACCAATGCTTGCAAGTTATATTTTTTACACATATTAGTACATGTACACTTGATTTAAGAGAAGCAAGCATTTCATTCCAAATTATCCATTTCATTCTACCAAACATGATATGCATTGCAAAAAAGAAGTGACATACATCCATAGACAAAACAACACACTTGCATTTTATTCCAAAGAAAAAACATTACAAGAGCAGACTTTTTCAAAAGGATTAACTCAAAAACTCCCCCTAAACTTGAGATCACTCTCCCCCTTAATCTGAAAATCTTCTCCCCTTTTGACATCATCAAAGAGGTCCACCACTAGTTGAATGGGGACCAAAAGAAGGAGGGGTAGGTTGTTTGGAATTTTGAGCATTATTTTGAAGATATAGAATACTTAGGTGCACATCACACTTTTTGACACAAAGACATACATTTATTAGAAGCCAATGCCTCTGGTTACTTCATATGCTTACCTTTGTATCATTGAAGTAGAGATGATGTTGACTTTTTGACATGAACTAAATCACTGCTCAGGTGATTTAAATCTGGTTACTAAGTAATTTTTATCATTGCTCTGCCTGTATCTTCATTAATTTTATTACTATTAATTTTTCATTAAAACATGTAGCTTTTCTCTTTATTTACCAGATCTTCACTTGTGTTTCAAAAACAATACTAACTTAAAATACATAGCGAAAAGACCTCCTTACTTCAAATTGTTCAAGACTAGAGTGGACTTTGAAAAGATAATTTTTTAGAGTTGATTTGAGAACAATTAGGCTTGTATGATGCTTTCTAACACTGACATTTCCAATGAAGTATAATTATTATGATTAAACCACTAGAATTTTAAGCTTAGACTGTTCAATTTATCGAGTTCATGAATAATTGTAAAGGTTCCTTCATTTTGAATTTACATCTCAAAAATGTAATGAAGACAATATTTCCAATGGAGAGATATGAATTTAAGGAATGATGCATTGAAAAGATAGAAAGAAGATGATATGGACAACACACTCCTCCTAACTCTTATAAGATCTCTGTGACGGAACGCCTCGGCCAAGCCCGTTAAATCGATAACGTACTTGATCCGAGTCCGTCTCCCGCGAACAGGCCCAAGCCTCGCAAGGGTACCACACCACAGTCCGTGTAAACACAAAGGAACACACCACATTTTATATATATTTCACAAGTTACATAGCCAAATTTCCACAAAAACTGAAAAGAAGTACAAGAGCCTGGGGCATACCCCGAGGTACAACTGAAGAAGTAAACAACAACTACTACACTTGCTGGAGCTGCGACTACACGGCTGGATGTACCGACCCTGCACCGCTATGGCGCGGCTTTGAACTGGACGACGATTGTGAAACGTCCTCCTCGCTCTCACCTGTGGAAGTAGGGGTGAGCCTCTCTAGTCACTTGCTCAGTAGGAAACTCCCCCAAAATCGAGCAAACCAAAAACCACAGGTACAAAGCTATAAACAATACCAACAATTTATAGAATAGCTAAACAAGATATTAAAGCTGTAAAAGTACTCACCGTCTGCCGACTACGAGAAACAGCTGTAATAATTAAACGGCAAACCAGTACAGGTGTACGAGCTAAAGTAGAGACTGCCAAACACGAGCCACGTGACTGGTTCGTGACACCAGTAACTGACTCGGACAAGCTAACAAGGTCTACCTTGTGCCGGTTGCTAACCCAGAGGGGGGGTGAATGGGTCTTTAAATAAAATTTATGATAAAACCTGAACTCAAACAAACATAAAGAGTTCTTGAAAGAGATTAGTAATGGTTAGTAAAAACAACAATCACACAATGAAGACAATCACACAACACACAGATTTATCCTGGTTCGGATCTCCTCTCCTTAGGAGTCCTACGTCCAGTCCCTGAGCAACCCTCAGGATTTCACTAACTAGGGTACAGTCCCCCTATGGACAAAAACAACCACCCAGCTCAGCTGGTCTTCCTTCACTCCTGAAGGGAAACAACACCCTGGTACCACAGGTCTTCCTCACTCCTGAAGGGAAAAACACCACCCTGGAAATCACCAGGTCTTCCTTCACACACGAAGGGAAAAACACAAGAAAATCTTGAAAGAAATGACTAGCCCCTAGATCAAGCTTTTACAACACCAATCTGAAGCTACAAGCACTGAGAGACAAAGATCTACACAATGTGCACTCTCTCAGAACTAATCTAGCTTCCTTAATTTTTCTTGTCACAACACAAGGAGCTAAGAGCCAAGATCGAAGGAATGAATTCTGGCTCTAGAGATCTTGAAGACTTGAAAGCTCAAAGTTTTGGTCTCTCTTGAATATGAATAATGCTTTCTTCTTCGGTGTCTTTTTCTTCAGAACTTCGTCTTGTATTTGTATCTCCAATTTGAATGACGACGAAGAGATGACCGTTGTCTCACAGCTTTAGTGTACGTTAGACTGAAGGATTTGTGGAAGCTTCCTGTCGACAGTCTTTTGTTCTTTGGAGCACGCAAAGTGATGAGATCTTCTGAGTTGGCTTGTAGTTCTTTCTGTGTCCAATGTTGTAGGATAGTACATCCTCAAGGTTCTGCAAGGTTGAGCTTAATGGTAGACAGCTATACTATCTCCAGATGTCAATCAACGTCAGAGCAGATAGATACAAATATAGTAGTAACAGTTATCGTTCTAAAAGATGCATGCAGAGAATACACGAGAATGGAGGATATGTTCCGTATCCATGCAGAGATACGTTCAGTCTTTATTAAATGCCTGGCAGTCAAACAGACGTGATGCAACTTTGACTATTCAACGTATCTTAAATCAAGATAAACAATTAATTAATAGAAACATGACTATGCAATCGTTATGATAGTCTGATAGAATCGTTGTGAACAAATTGCTATAGTCTCAGAAGAAGTCGTTATGATAACTTATGAAATCGTTATCACAACCAAGTCGTTATAACTCCTAAAAGAATCGTTACGCTTACTTATAGAAACGTTATGATAAACAAGTCGTTACAACTTCTAAAGGAATCGTTACGCTGACTTACAGAATCGTTATGACGAGCAAGTCGTTATAACTTTCTAAAGAATCGTTACGATGACTTACAGAATCGTTATGACGAGCAAGTCGTTATAACTTTCTAAAGAAATCGTTACGATGACTTACAGAATCGTTATGACGAGCAAGTCGTTATAACTTCTAAAGAAATCGTTACGATGACCTACAGAATCGTTATGACGAGCAAGTCGTTATAACTTCTGAAGAAATCGTTACGATGACTTACAGAATCGTTATGACGAGCAAGTCGTTATAACTTTCTAAAGAAATCGTTACGATGACTTACAGAATCGTTATAATGAGCAAGTCGTTATAACTTCTGAAGGAGTCGTTACGATAACTTACAGAGTCGTTATAATGAGCAAGTCGTTATAACTTCTGAAGGAGTCGTTACGATAACTTACAGAGTCGTTATAACATCGACTTGTTTGACACAGCAAGGTTATTCAATCTTACAACTAAATCGTTGTACTTGTGAGGAAATCGTTACAGTAATGAAGGAATCGTTTAGCTCTTCTGAAAACAATGTATGTAAGTACTTACCACAAATGCTTGACTTCTTTGGGTATTTCCTGTGCTTAAGGCTAAATAAAACATAGTTAGAAAAACTTTTGACAGTGTTTTGTTTATCACCAAAATAAGCATGTAATTAATTTAAAAGTACATGGGATGGACTGTTCATCATACCTCTCAGTCTCGCAGCCACGGACGAAAGGTCCAGCTGCCGCTCCACGTGAAAAGGTCAAGCAACTGTGGAGACCAACTAAACCCACCACTGTGTACCACACGGTCACAGGCCCATGCCTGGCCCCTCTAGAGATCCTGGCCCGGAACTCTATGGAGTGAGGCACTGGAAAAGAACTAGCTGGGGTCCAGTACGTCTACTGGTGTCCGTACCCCAACTACGAGTGCGCTACAAGTGACTAAAGACAACACGTGTCACTGTCCCACTGTCATCTTTCCCTCAGCCGGACGTGCAACTCAAACACAAGAGTAGGGTGTCCAGGTCAGATGACACAGACCTCGACGGTACAACACAAGTACCGGGACAAAGCCCCGAGCTAACAGCCTGGCTCACAAAGAACCTGGGGCACCCAACTGGAGAGGTAACCACGGTAGGCGTCGTACTACTCGCCACGTACACAGAACCACGTGCACGTCACACACAAACCATGTGAAACCTCACGTAAACCACAAGTAACAACGGTCTACTACACGTGAACCCAACGGGACTCGCGTAAATTAACGTGCAGCCACGAAAGTAAGTAACTAACTGCATACCTTGTATGCTAAACACGAGAACTCTGTGCACTCAGTGCACCTCAGGTGCCAACGCACATGCATTATCGATAAATACCATATTAATCATTCCTGTTTATAACCAGTAGGCGGCAACATCGACTATCGCTTACAGGAAGTCGACGGCAAGGGATCTGGCCGTCTACATCCTGGCTGATGACCTTGGCCAACGATGTGCATGCCAAGTTCTTCGGCCTCTAACCCTACAGAAACCCTAAACCGATTCTACAGGTTATCCAACCGTTAAAAATGGAAAAACATACTGTAATGATCCCTCTACATCCATGCACCATATTTAAACCAAACAACATGTTTACCTACCTAAATTCACCAAACCACCCATTAACCCTGCATGTTGCAACTTAATCCAAAATGCATTAAATCTGTTGTTTCAGGTGGTTAGTCATAATTTAATGATCCTACAGAGCTAACAGGGTTCGTCCCCTACCTCAGAACACGCTAGAACCTCCCACAATCTCCCAGTTCACACCGAACCCTCCGTGAGCTCCCACGGAATTGCACCATGCCACGGCATTGTCCTCGCGCAATTCATCGCGCCACGCGTTCTACGATCGTCCAAACCACCTTCGTACCTTTGGAAGCTTTAAAAACCCTGGGACAAAAAGTTGGGGCAAGAGGTAAAGAGAACCAGGTAGAAAACCTGCCCTCGGGTTACCCTATAACCTGCAGAATTCTCAGGTTGGCGTCAACCCCTCTGCCGCCAATGCAACCGCCACCCATACGTCCACATCTTGTGCCGCCAAGATCATGAAGTCGACGGCAACCTATCTGATGCCAACAAGTCAAGGCCAATCCCTGGCCGCCAACTCCAACTGAACTGCAGTAGGTCCTATTTCATTTCAAAACCAAACCTGCACCTCACCTGCTCAACCACACATCCACACCACACATTCCACACAACCAACTCACATTGGCCTCACAACGGCCGCCACAACCCAACACACATGACCGCATGGATCCGAAAGCACGCGACGTTACATTACTTCATCTAAAAAGGAAATTTCGACCTCAAATTCATAACACAACTCAAAGTTAAACACTTAAACATATACACCTTTACAAGCACTATCATCTAAAAAGAAATACCAAAGCTTATTCAAACAGATAGGGATACCCTTAGCCATTCCGTCCTCGGCTAATTCCCAGGTATCCTCACCACCCAACCTATTTCCCATCTCACTTTAACCACCTCAATTTCTTTGTTCTCAGCTTCTTTATCTTCGATCTGTGCTGCACCGGATACTCTGGCATGGTCATATCCGCCTCAGGTCACCGCCTTGATATCTGATTATTTGAGCTGGATCTTCATACACTTCCTCAACATAGAAACTGAAAAATATCATGCACATCTGCAAAAATCTGCTGGCAAATCCAGCCTATAAACTGCTTCCCCAATTCTTTCTAACACTTGGAAGGGTCCCACATACCTTGGACTCAATTTTCTAGTCTGCCAAACCTCATAATATACCTTTACTCGGGAAACCCTCAAGAAAACAAAATCTCCCACTTCAAACTAAAGTGGTCTCCTCCGAACATCTGCATAGCTCTTTTGCCTACTTTGGCTGCCTGCAATTTTTCTTTAATAAACTTCACTACTTCAGTGGTTTGCTGAATTAATTCAGGACCCACTACTGCCTTTCTCCCACTTCATGCCAATCAATGGGGTTCTACATGGCCTTCCATATAAAGCTTCATACGGTGCCATCCCAAGACTGGTATGATAACTATTATTGTAGGCAAACTCAACCATCCCAAATGATGCTCCCAGCTACCTCCCCAAACCAAACAACAAGCCCGCAACATATCTTCAATTGTCTGGATAGTCCTCTCTGTCTGACCATCTGTCTGGGATGATAAGCGGAGCTATACCTCAACTCAGAACCAATTACTCTTTGCAGACTTCTCCAAAAACCAGAAGTAAATCTGGATCTCTATCTGACACAATAGTCTTCAGAATACCATGCAGTGGAATAATTCTTTCAACATAAATTTTGCTAATCTATCCACTGTCCAAGACATACTTACTGCCACTAATCTGCACACTTTGTTAATCTGTCAACAAATACCCATATTCCATTATGCCCTAAACTCGACCTTGGTAAACCTGCCACAAAGTCCATAGCAATTCATCCCATTTCCACTGTGGAATGGTAACGGTTGCAATAGACCTCCAGGCTTCTGATGCTCTACTTTAATCTGCTGACAGATAGCACATCTTGAAACAACTCTGCTATTTCTTTCTTCATATGAGGCCACCAGAAATGCTTTCCAAATCATGTACACATTAGTACTACCCGGATGGATAGTGTACCTAGATTTATGAGCCTCTTCTAACACTCGCTGCTTCACCTCTCTTTCAGCTGAACAAACAACCTGCCTCTGAGCCTGCCACACAATTATCATCAATGGAAACTCCTTCCATTTTCACAATCTCAGCTAAACCTGCATCTGCTCTCTGAGCCTCAATGATCTGCCAATACAAAGACGGCTCTACAGCACTAGCAGCTAAAATTGCCCGTCGCTGACTACTGGGCACATACAAGGAATTCTCTGCTATTTCTTCATACAACTTCCATTCTTTAATCATCATCAAACTTACATATGCCTTTCTGCTCAAGGCATCTGCTACAACATTGGCTTTACCCGATGGTAAGCCAACTGAAATCATAATCCTTCAAAATATCAATCCATCTGCGCTGGCAAAGGTTCAAATATTTCTGCGAGAAGATATACTTCAAACTTTTATGATCTGTAAAGATCTCAAATCTCTCGCTATACAAATAATGCCTCCACATTTTCAAAGCAAATACAACTGCTGCCAATTCCAAATCATGAGTGGGGTAATTCTCCTCTGCTGGCTTCAATTGCCTGGACGCATAAGCTATCACTTTGCCATACTGCATAAGCACTGCGCCAAGTCCTCTTCTTGAAGCATCAGTATACAAAATAAAACCACCAATCCCTGCCGGTAATGTTAATATAGGTGCTGATGTGAGTCTTTTCTTCAATTCCATAAAACTTTTCTGACATTCACCGGACCACACAAAAGGCACACCTTTTCTGGTCAATTTAGTCATAGGTGCTGCAATCTTAGAAAAATCTTGAATGAAGCGCCTATAATAACTTGCTAATCTCAGAAAACTTCTAATCTCGGTTATTGTCTTAGGCACTCCCCATCTCATCACTGCTTCCACTTTACTTGGGTCCACTGCTACTCCTTTAGCTGAGATGACATGACCCAAAAACTGAATTCTTTGAACCAACATTCACACTTACTGAATTTGGCAAACAACTGGTATATCTTAACAATTGCAGAGTAAATCTCAAATGAGCTGCATGCTCCTCTTCAGATGCTGAATAAATTAGAATATCATCAATAAAGACCACAATGAATTGATCTAAATATGGATGAAAAATTCTATTCATCAGATCCATAAAACCTGCAGGAGCATTAGTCAACCCAAAAGGCATAACCACAAACTCATAATGACCATATTTGGTTCTGAAGCTGTCTTATCTATATCTTCCTCTTTAATTCTCAACTGATGGTACCCGGACCTTAAATCAATTTTAGAAAACCCTTTGCTGATTGCAATTGATCAAACAGATCATCTATCCTCGGCAACGGGTACTATTCTTAATGGTCACATCATTCAACTTTCTATAATCAATACACATCGAAAACTTCCATCTTTCTTTTTCACAAATAAACCGGCGCTCCCATGGGGAATGACTCGGTCTAATAAAACCTTTCTGCAACAATTTTCTAACTGCTTTTTCAACTCTTTAAGTTCTGCTGGTGCCATCCGATATGGAGCTTTAGAAATCGGCATGGTACCTGGAAGCAACTCAATAGTAAAGTCTATCTCCCTATGTGGAGCTAAACCAGGCAAATCCTCAGGAAAAACATCAGCAAATTCCCTAACCACGGGAACTACTTCTAGGCTGACTGGCTTCTACCAGACTTACTGAGGCTAAATAAGCTACACACCCATCATTTATCAACTTTCTAGCTTTAATTGCAGAAATTAGAAACTTGGAGGTATTAAAAGGCATACCTTGATATTCAAATACTGCACCATTAGGATGAAAATCTGATCCTTTGCTTTCTGCAATCTAACATTGCTCCATACATTTCAAGCCAGTCCATACCCAGAATAATACATAATCTACAACTGTAGGGCATATAACCGACCGGCATCTGGTTCCCTTCAATCATAACAGGAGCTTCATCTATATAGCTCGAAGTGAGTAAAAACTCACCTGAAGGAACCTCCACTACTAACTCACAGACTTCTCTCTAAAGGATGAGCTATACAATCCAGAAATTCTTCGGAAAAAAAGAATGAGAGGCACCCGAATCAAATAAAGCTCTTGTGAATATTCATAAAGAGGTAAAGTACCTTCTATCATATTCGATGCCTCCGCCTGGCTAGGGTGATAGACATAACCCGGCCTCTTCCTCTCTGCTGCGGTACTCCTCTGCCACGACCTGATTGTGGCTGCTGAAACTGCTGAGGCTGCTGCTACTGTTGCACACCTCTTCCATATCCATATTCTCTCGGATAGGGACAATTGCGGATCAAATGTCCCGGCTGATTACAATTATAACACCGATACCCTGGTGGAGTAATGGGCTGCCTGGTAGTACTCTGCTGCGACTCCTCCACCTCAGGCCTACCTCGGCCTTGATGAAATGCGGACGACCTCCCCATCCTCTTCCTTTGCCTTAAATGCTTGCTTTAATTTCTGGCCCCATTTTCCAAAACCTGATGAGAAGGTCCTGTGGTGCTTTACCTTACTTGCACCCACTGACTGCTGCGGTAGCCGGAAACTACCTGAACCTGACTCGCCCACCTGACGAGTCCGAATAGACCTCTCCAGTGTAGCTGCCTCTGGGCTACCTCTTCCACTGTCTTGCACATGAGAGGTACTATCGCATCCTGCAATTCCACTCTCAAGCCTCTGATAAATACTCAACCATCATATATTATCTGAAACCACATATGGCGCATAACGGCTAAGTGCCATAAATCTCATCTGGTACTCTAAAATGAAGAGTTACCTTGCTGGAGAGTCTGAAAGTCTCTCTTTTTACTTGCTGCACTTGGATCAGAAAGAACGTATCATTAAATACATCGAGAAATTCTGACCCCTGCCTGCAAAGGTGGTCTGCATCTTCAATCGCCACCATGCCAATGCATAACCCATCAACTGATAAGCAGCTAACACCACTCTATCTACTGCCGGACACCTCATAGTCGCAAAAACTTTTTCAATCTCATGAACCAGTGCTCTGCTGTATCTGGATTCGGCCCTCCTGAATAAGTAGGCGGCTGCAATCTCAGAAACTTTCCACCTGCATCACTGGTTCTTCTGCTATCAGCACTGGTGGTGGTGGTGGCACAGGTGCTACAAAAGGCACCTCTACTTTGGCAGAACTGGAGCAACAGGTACAGCCTCTCCCCTAGGTGGCACTGCTAAGGTGGTACTGGCGCCTGCTAATCCATTCTTGCCCGAATATCCGTAAGGCTTCCCAAATTTCTTTCTATCATACGCTGGGTGCTTTCCTCTGGATCATCTCCTCCACCATCTCAATCTCTTCTATCAGCCATTCAGATTTCTACATAAACAAAAACACCAAGAAAAAATCAAACAACAAATTATCAAAAACAGGGTCCCTACCAGCAGTGTTCACAGACCGAAATAAGGCTATGTATCCTTCTAATCCCTTATATTAACACGGACCTTGCTCGATACCAACTGTGACGGAACGCCTCAGCCAAGCCCGTTAAATCGATAACGTACTTGATCCGAGTCCGTCTCCCGCGAACGGGCCGAAGCCTCGCAAGGATACCAACACCACAGTCCGTGTAAACAAAAGGAACACACCACATTTTATATATATTCACAAGTTACATAGCCAAATTTCCACAAAAACTGAAAAGAAGTACAAGAGTCTGGGGCATACCCGAGGTACAACTGAAGAAAGTAAACAACTAACTACACTACTGCTGGAGCTGCCACTACACGGTTGGAGGGGTACCGACCCTGCACCGCTACGGCGCGGCTCTGAACTGGACACGGTCATGAAACGTCCTCCTCGCTCTCACTGTGGGGGTAGGGGTGAGCCTCTCTAGTCACTGGCTCAGTAGGGAACTCCCCCAAACCGAGCAAACCAAAACCACAGGTACAAAGATATAAACAATACCAACAATTTATAGAACATCTAAACAGGATATTAAAGCTGTAAAAGTACTCACCGTCTGCCGACTACGAGAAACAGCTGTAATAATAAACGGTAAACCAGTACAGGTGTACAAGCTAAAGTAGAGTGCCAAACACGAGCCACGTGAACTGTTCGCGACACCAGTAACTGACTCGGACAAGCTAACACAGGTCTACCTCTTAGTCTCGCAGCCACGGACGAAAGGTCCAGCTGCCGCTCCACGTGAAAAGGTCAAGCAACTGTTGAAACCAACTAAACACCACCACCTGTGTACCACACGGTCACAGGCCCATGCCTGGCACTTCTAGAGATCCTGGCCCGGAACTCTCTGGAGTGAGGCACTGGAAAAGGACTAGCTGGGTCCAGTACGTCTACTGGTGTCCGTACCCCCAACTACGAGCGCGCTACAAGTGACTAAAGACAAACACGTGTCACTGTCACACTGTCATCTTTCCCTCAGCCGGACGTGCAACTCAAACACAAGAGTGAGGGTGTCCAGGTCAGACGACACAGACCTCGACGGTACAACACAAGTACCGGGACAAAGCCCCGAGCTAACAGCCTGGCTCACAAAGAACCTGGGGCACCCAACTGGAGAGGTAACCACGGTAGGCGTCGTACTACTCTCCACGTACACAGAACCACGTGCACGTCACACACAAACCACGTGAAACCTCACGTAAACCCAAGTAACAACGGTCTACTACCGTGAACCCAACGGGACTCGCGTAAATTAACGCGCAACCATGAAAGTAAGTAACTAACTGCATACCTTGTATGCAACACGAGAACTCTGTGCACTCAGTGCACCTCAGGTGCCAACGCACAAGCATTATCGATAAATACCATAATTAATCATTCCTGCTTATAACCAGTAGGGGGCAACATCGACTGCCGCTTACAAGAAGTCGACGGCAAGGGATCTGGCCGTCTACATCCTGGCTGATGAGCTTGGCGACAAACGATGTTGACGCCAAGTTCTTCGGCCTCTAACCCTGAAGAAACCTTAAATCGATTCTATAGGTTTTCCAACCGTTAAAAAACATGGAAAAACATAATGTAATGATCCCTCTAACATCCATGCACCATATTTAAACCAAAACAACATGTTTTACTACCTAAATTCACCAAACCACCCATTAACCCCGTATGGTGCAACTTAATCCGAAATGCATTAAATCTGTTGTTTCAAGTGGTTAAGTCATATTTTAATGATCCTACGGAGCTAACAGGGTTCGTCCCCTACCTCAGAACACGCTGGAACCTCCCACAATCTCCCGGTTCACACCGAACCCTCCGCGAGCTCCACGGGATTGCACCACGCCACGGCGATTCCTCACGCAATTCAGCGACTCCACGCATTCTACGATCGTCCAACCACCTTCGGTACCTGTTGGAAGCTTTAAAACCACTGGGACAAAAAGCTGGGGCAAGAGGGAAAGAGAACCAGGTAGAAAACCTGCCCTCGGGTGACCCTATAACCTGCAGAATTCTCAGGTTGGCATCAACCCCTCTGCCGCCAATGCAACCGCCACCCTATACGTCCACATCTTGTGCCGCCAAGATCATGCAGTCGACGACAACCTATCTGGACGCCAACAAGTCAACGGCCATCCCTGGCCGCCAACTCAACTGAACTGCAGCAGGTCCTATTTCATTTCAAAACCAAACCTGCACCTCACCTGCTCAACCACACATCCACACCACACATTCCACACAACCAACTCACATTGGCCTCACAACGGCCGCCACAACCACAACACACATGATCCGCATGGATCCGAAAAGCACGCGACGTTACAATCTCCCCCTAAGCCAAACACAAAAAAGATTGATCATGAGAATAGTGTATGTGTCGATACCCACAGTTCAAGTGTCAACAAAATATAAGACAATTTGTTTTGGCAGATCAGAACATTTGTTATTCACATGATGACTTTTATGCATAGGTTGACTATTAGTACTTGGTGGAGTATATTACTTACGCATAATGATAGTTTCCAAACAAGTCTAACTTGTCTTTCCACATTTCACCATTTGATATACCAAATAGTCAATGAACATTGAGGTACAGTTATTAAAAGTTTCAAATAGAATTTATTTCATTTTGCAAATTCTCAATTCTCTTCTCAAGGTTGTGAATCTATCTTCAACAAGAGATTTTGTAAATATGTCAGCCAATTGTTTGTTGGTTTCAATAAAATGAAGTTCAAAGGTTCTTTTGGCCACTTCATCTCTAAGAAAATGATGTTTGATTTCTATGTGTTTTGTCTTAGAGTGTTAAATTGAGTTTTTGGACAAATTAATAGCACTTGTGTTGTCACATGGAATAGGTGTGCATCCAAGGTCAATATGATAGTCAAGTAATGGACTTTTGATTCACAACACTTGAGCTTCACAACTCCCTGCCACGACATATTCTACCTCTACAGTGGAGAGTGCAACTTAGTGTTGCTTCTTGGATGCCCATGAGATCATGCACCCACCTAGAATTGACAGAACCCACTTGTGCTCTTACTATCAATTTTACACCCTACATAGTCTGCATCAGAATATGAAATTAAATCATGTTGGCAACTAGCAGGATACTAAGAACTTAAGTCCACAGTTCCATTAAGATATATAAAACATCTTTTACCGCATGTGTGAGACTCCCTAGGACTTGACTGAAATGTTGCAAATAAATAGACACAAAACTAAATATTAGGCCTACTTGCATTAAGGTATAAGAGTGAGCCAATCATACATTATAATGTCGTGCGTCTAGCATTTTACATTTTTCATCGGCATCAAGGAGCCAAAAATAATGTCATGAACATACACATGGACTGCAATGATGTGGTCATTGACATCCTTTCTAAAGAGGGTCTGGTCAACTTTATCTCGAGTGTATTCCTTACCAATCAAGAATGTACTCAATCTATCATACCACATTCGGAGTGCTTATTTCAAACCATAAAGAGCTCTGTGTAGCTTGTACCCATGGTTAGGCTTGCTATCAATTTCAAATCCAGGTGGTTGTGACACATAAGCCTCTTCTTTTATATAGCCATTGAGAAAAGTAGTTTTTACATCCATTTGAAACAATTAAAATTTGTTTGAACATGCATAAGCAAGAAAGATTCTCTCAGCCTCAAATCTGGCTACCGGTGCAAAGGACTCTTCAAAGTCCACACCAAATTCTTGGTTGTAACCTTTTGTAGCCAAACGAGCCTTATTCATAATCATGTTTCCTTCTTCATTGAGTTTATTCCTAAATACACATACTATTCTAATTATTGAATTTTCTAAAGGATTGAAAACCAAGCTCCATACTTTATTTCTTTCAAACCGATTCAATTCATCAGGCATAGCTTCAATTTAAGATTCATCTTTTAAGGCTTCATCTATTGATTTAGGTTCAACTTGAGAACCAAAGGCCATGTGGTCTTGTTCAATTACACTTTTAAAGTGTGACCTAGTGTGAACCCAATCATGAACATTTCCTATCACATTTTCAAGTGGATAATCTTTAGAGTACCTGAGGTTGGTGTCTATCGACATAACAACACTATCTGTCGATATGGTCTGTCCTGTTGGCCCACTTGTTACGGCAGCAAGATAACCTAGAGGGGGGGTGAATAGGTAATCTAAAAAACTGAATCAAAATCACCACTTGAAAATTATGGTTAGTGAATGTAGTTGTGTGAGGAGATAAAGAGTAGCAGTACGGAAGCAAATAAACAATCATACAAATGGACACAAAAATTTATCCTGGTTCGGCCCTTCCCACATGGAAGTCCTACGTCCAGTCTCCAAGCAAACTCTTGGGATTTCACTAACCAAGGGTACAGTCCCCTTTAAGGACATACAACACCCAGCCCCTGCTAGTCTTCTTCTCTTTCCTGGGAAAGAAGGTAGCCCACTTCTCTTACAGGTCAAGAAGCCAACCTCCTGGTACAAACCCTAGTGCGGTTCTTCCCTTCTAACTAAGGAGAACATTGTGTATAGTCCCACAGCTTGACACACCATCCAACAGCGCTGGTCTTCTCTTCTCAATAGAAGAGGAACACTTCTGAACACAGAAGCAAAGACCTGAAGCCCCTAGATCAAGCTCAAGATACACAATGAGATGCTTGATCCGAGACTGAGCTAAGAAAGAAAGAGTTTACAGGACAAGACTCTCTTAGGCTAAAACCCCCCAGCTCTCTCTCTCAAAATACACAAAGACGCACAAAGAGAGAATGAGGAGGAAGAGAGAAGATGCTTGACAACTTAGCTGGAATGGGCTCGAACTCTTCCTCTCCTCTTTGAGTGTATGTGGCGTTGAGGCTTCTCACAGGAGGTACACTCATGAAAATGATCCTCAGGAAAGCTCTCTTAATCAATCTTTCTTTCTTTTTGCTTCCCTCTTTATATGGAGCTGCTTTGAACAGATGCTTTGACTGATAGCCATTGGAGCTTTCTAAACCGTTTCTCTTCTTCTTCTTTATCTTCTTTCCTTTGAGTCTAATGGTTTCCTTCTTATGACTACTGGCTACTTGGAGTGGAGAAGGATGTTTCAGCTGGTGTGCACATCCTAGGACGCCAGCTGTAAGGCCCTCGAATTTTGTCGCATTATTGTATGGCATATAAATAATTCATGTTGTGTATGTACGTATGTAAATATCTACGTGAGTACTAGTTAGTATACTTATGTATGCATGTGTATAATTAGTATAAATAATGTATGAATGGTATGATGGTAGTGTGTACTGATAGCGTATACATATGGCACATATATAGGTATAAGATGTGCATGGTTTCTGCATGTTTTGGAGTTCTGGCCGAAGGCTAGATTGGCGTCAATATCAATGGACGCTTGTGTTGTGTAGGCGTCAACCCTATGGACGCCAACACTAATTCAGCGTCAGCGATGTGGACCCAACTTCTCTGACCTGCATGCGTTGCAGAGCCCAGAATTCCGGGAGCAAGCCCCGCACCCATTGGGAGCTGTCCCCAATGGTCTGAAAGGGTATCACATCATCTCCTACGTGGGTGAGAGGTCTTTGGCTATATACAAACCCTCTTTGCAACTCACCCCTTCTCTCTGCCCTTTGCAAGAGGGGAAGAAGAGGAAAATGAGAGAAAACCCTATTTTCGGACTGTGAGAAACCCCACTTTTGCAACCCCAAATCTGAAGTTCTGAAGCTTGATCTGCCACCTGCTGCATCAAGGAGCTTGCTGGATCATCGAGGAAGGCATCCCCGACCTCGGACTGCATGGAGCTTGCTCAAGAACCCGGAGTGAAGCTTTTCTAGGAGCTTCTTTTGACAGCCCAAGGAGAGCTTCACCGAGCCCTAGATCCGTTTGGTGTATTTTCTAGAGGCAAGTACCCTACCCATAACGTCCCTGTATGTGTCTAGGTTGGTTTTATAAATTTATGTATTTTTCCTCGTGTCCTGGATCCCCTTTTCACCTTTTCATTTGAGTTCGGTCTGTGTTTCTGCACAGACAGGAACTGGCGTCATGCCTTGACGCCAAGATCCAGGTGTGCGTCCAGCGATCTTGCGTCCACTCCTGGAACGGCCAGAGACCGCCGCCAAGTTCATCTGAGTAGAACAGCAAGCTGTTCTGCCCTTCTATATGATTATTTCGATATGTTTCACGATGAGGATATAATGTAATCTCTTATATGTTATGTATACTAGTGAATGTGGTGTGTGGATGAATTTTGTGCAAGGTGGTAAATGATAAAGTTTATTTATTTCATGGAAATACATGTTTGATGAGTTGCTAATCTTGTCAACCCTTGTTTGTATGATTTAGGACGAGTCAGAATGTCCTACATTTTATGGGTCATGCATGTATTAGTCAGTCTCTGTTCTGAAATTCTGAGATTTTTCCCATGCTTGTGTGAATTAGTGGAAATATTGTTTGGGAAAATAGGAATCATGCGTAGGTCATGATAAATCTTCGGTAAATCATGTATTGCCCAAAAATTTCAGGAATAAATTTTGTAGCTCCATGTCTGTTAGGGTTCAGGCAGTGAATGTTAAAAATTGTGATGGTATTCAACTCCATGTTAAATCGAATTGCGGATAGCATGTGGAATTAATGTTAGATTTTCTGTAATTTCGTTTTTAGCTTAGAAAAATCTGAAATTTTGCATGTGGGATTCTAAACCCAAATTACCTGTGGTTAAAATTTCAGGTCATTTGGACCAGTATATGATGCAATATAAATTTTCCATGTAAAAATGTGAAACTAATGCATGCCTTTGTAAAATGATTTGATTTTGTATATAGCAACCTGATTAGTGAAATTTCCTGAGTGCTAAATTTCTATAATTGTAGTGCCATGTTAGGAAAAACAGAGAAGTGTGCATGTGAGTGAGAAAGTGAATGAAATGAGAGTGACACTGTTAAACCTATGTGTTAAAATCGGTAAAAATGTGTAATGTGTAACTTGTGCCAAATGTGACACTGCTTCCGCAGAGGGCAGTGGAACCGTATCAGGGAAAAGTCCCTCTGAGAAGGTTCAATGTGTAGTGACCCTAAGGGCATTAGGGGGAAATCCTGGAGGTGGACAAGTACCACTGGTTAGGGTGGAGACTTGTTTCTCCGGTCTGCGCAGTCCAAGAGTCGCCATTGTATTCCTAGATGGCATCTATGTGATGTGATGTGTTGTGTCCTTCTTTGGTGGTTTGGACTATGTGTCACGGCACTAAATGTGAATGTGTAAATGTGTATGTGTTTATGTGAAAAATGTGAATGTGACCAATGTGTAAAAGTGCATGTGTAAAGTGTGAATATGCGAGTTTGAAATTGTGGAAAAATGTGAAACCAAAATGTGAGGATGTGAGTTTGTAATCCATGTTATGATAATCTGAAATCATGCTTAAACAGTAGCTTTACTATGTTATGATCATGGTTATGTATGCAAGTGCCTAAAATCCATGCTAGGGATAATTGTTAAGCATATATAAACAACTTCCATACTTGATTGTTCACAAGAGGCAATTTAAATCGTTGTTGTAACTCTCATGTGTTAGATTATGGTGCTAAAGCAGTAAAACCAGCACGTTTAAAGCATGTAAAATGGTTACGTATATGTGTAGGAATGTGTAGATTCCATATTAGGTATGCTTCTTTCATGCATGCTCGGAAATTCATGTTAATGGCTTTCATGTCTTAGTTGGTTGAAGGTAGACTTTTATGTGAGAAATGAATAGAAAGCATGTGATAGGTGATTCTATTTCTGCAAATCTGAAAGCATAGTCCATGTGTTTAAATTGTAGATTCACCATGACAGGTTGTGAAAAATTAAATGTCAAGCATGCTACATGTTGTGTCTTATGAATGTGTATGTGGAACCTACTATGATATGTGCATGTGCGGTATGTGTAGAAGTACTTGCGGAGTCTTTTAGACTCACTACTTGCTTCGGCGTACAGGTGTAGTTGGTGACGAGACACTTGTGGAGGAGACGTTGGAGACCGACTCCGAGCGCGGAGATTAGAGGTTGTGTTGTACTTGTGACATTTTGTGATTTTCATAGTATGTAAATTGAACATTGTATTATCTTTATCATGGAAGAATGTATAAGTGTGGACATCTCTGAATTTGATTTTCAGCTATTTAATTATGTGGACTTTTAGTTCTTTAAATGTTATCAAATCATGTATGTTAAATGTGGATGATGAATGAATGAAGACAATGGGTCTTTTACTTCCGCTACTCTGTTCTTATATTCACGTGTATCTCAGCTGAATGTCATTGTTAGGTAAAATGTCCCACTGTGGTGACGCTAGTATACCGACGTGGGTTGGTATAACCGTACCGGTATAATGAGGGTCGTCGCACCAGCACAACGTCCAAGATGTTGATGGAGTGTAGAGGTGGACCTGCAAACATTAAATGCAAGATATATGTTAGACTCATGAAGTCCTTTGTCATATGGTTCATACATCATTTTGCTTTCTGTCTGTATATCCTGAAGTTAGCTATAAATAGAATGCATGTACTTTTCTTTTGTTGCAGGAGGAGAGAGATCCTATCGGACAAGCAAAAAGATCTTCAGTCATAGAAATAATATGTAAGCATAAGAGGTGCATTTGAATTCATGGAGCCAAAGATATTTTGGAACATTTGAAATATAGAGGAAGTTGATGTTTAAGTATAATAGAGTCGATGTGAAAGACAATCGATGTTCCAATGTAATCATTGTATGAAATCGATGTTTGACTGGAGTCGATGTTTAGTTGAAATAGTTGTGAGCGAAATCGATGGTCTAATAAAATCGATGTTTAAAGAATGCCGGTATGAACATCTCGGGTCTAATTGAGGTTCGGGTCTGGTTGACGGCATAGGTGTTGTCGTGATCAGGGGTTGGCGTTCAGGGTAGGTCGTTGTCCTAGGGGTTGTCGTCCAGCGTTGTGGACGTTTGTTGTCGGTTCAGGATTGTTCATGCGATGAACTTGACGGCAAACAGTCTTGACGTCGACTCTTGGCGGTTCGAGTAGACGGCTCGGGATGTTGACGTCTACCTGTCGCGCTGTTGAAATAGGGCAGACCCGTGAGCAGCCATTTCCTCTCCTTTTCCCTCTTTTTCTCCTTTTCGATCTTTGTCCGTTTTCACTCGTTCAGGTGGTTGACGGGAGCTCGTGGAAAGACCTTGGTGCGCGAGGCAGAGTTAGATCGGGCGGAAAACAGCGGATCGGGTGGCGATTTTCGCGAGGAAGCATCTAAGGGTTCGGCGTGAATTGAGGTTTGGCAGGACTTCTTTCATGCTTCGGAGGTAGGGATCGACTCGTGACCCCTTAGTGTTCTTGTAGTGTTAATTTCATGCTTGTTGCGTGTGATTTGCGTGGAATCGTGCTTTGCGGAGGTTTTCCTTTTTGCAGGGATTTTGAGTGGTTTGGCCGATCCGTGCGTTGGATCGTGTTTTACCGCATTGTGGTAGTGTAGTGTGATGTAGGGGAGTGTTCCCTACATCAGATTGTGGTTTGTGGGGCGAATTGCCCTGTGTGGGAATCAGCTAGGGCTGGTTCAGCTGCTGGAGGCTGAAGAAGTCACGTCAAGGGAGGTTGACGTTGATCTCTTCAGGGAAGAGGTAAACAGCGGGAGCCCTTGCCGTTAAGCTCTTTAGTGGAGAATCTAGACGGCGTGTTCTTTGTCGTCTAATTCTTCATGGTAGGATATAAACGACAAGATAGTTTGTCGTCGAGTTTGAGTAAACGGCCAACGCGCGACCGTCTACCTTCTGATACACGTCTAGGGTGTTGCCGTTTACCCTTAGTTAACGACAGTCGATGCTGTCGTCTACTTCACACTTGACGTCAAGCTATGCTACCGTTTACGTCCTGGTAGCGGCAATCGATGTTGCTATCTACCTGCAGGTGAGTTCCCAGCAAGCTGTGCTTTCCCTTCTTCCGTGGTTGAGGTGTTAACATGCGGTGTCCGCTTGTTAGCACAGTCCGCCATGTGTAGAGAGTTGTCTCTACCTGTGCTCGTGTTGTGTTTGACTGTGTCGAGACGTGACACGGGGCTGTCCGTCGGTTGTACGGAGTTTCAGGCGTTGAGTGTGTTCCGTCTGTTGTACGCGCGTTGCGTTACAACATGCCCGTTTCTGTTGTGTTTCCTAGGCGTGGGTGCGACTCGTCTAGATGACTAGCGTGTGGTGTCCTCCGCTAATGAGCCAGGACGCTGAGTGGACTCGGTCCTGTGCATACTCCTTGTGGTGGTTTTGAGCCGGTCTCCGTGGAGCCCCTTCTCTACGCTAGGTCGGGCGTAGGCGAAAAACCGACGTGGACCAGACGTGAGAGAGAGCGTCTGTAGTGTGCACACGTGGCTAGGGTTGCGAGACTCTGTGGTTTCAGGACGCTGAACAGCAGACCCTGGTTGAGTCCTAATTGTGAGTGCTGTGTGAGCTCTTGCGTGTGAGCTTGTGTGTGTGCTGTGCTTGTAATGTTGTCGAGCGACGAGGTTCCAGTTTCTCTCAGTGTGCTCCTGAGGGAGTTGCGCACTACGTTACCGGTTCCTGAGTGTGTTGACAGAGTGTGCGCATTTACTTACAGTCACTTTAGTTTAGTAGCTCTGTTACGGTGGGGGTTAGTTGCCCTACTGGGTCTCTTTTGTGAGACTCACTCCTTCCCCTCAGGTGGTTCGTTGTCAGCTTTCGAGGTTCGAGGAGCTGTGTCTCTCCGTGGTTGGTCTCGTCTTTCTGTTGTGAGTAGTACTTTACTCCTGTTCTTACTGTACTCTTACTTTAATGTTGTCTCTGAGTTATGCTAGTTTGAGATGCTTATAAATTGTGATGTGTACATTGTTTATATGTTTCCTCAGGCATTTCTTTTCTTACCCTTTCGAGTTTCGGCTCGTGGGTTAGCGGGTCAGGATTCGGGTTACTGGATGGTTACGGGTAATGCGATCTTGGGTCGTTACAGTTGGTATCAGAGCCTGGTCTGTCGAGACATATAAGGAAATGTTTTGTATAACTCAGAGTTGGTAGAGTACAGTAGCAGCAAGTGGTCTGGAGTTGTTTTGCATTTTGATTTTTGTGCATGTCCTGTGTAGATTTTTTTATGGCTCCAAGGCGGCGTCGTGAGCGGAGGGTGGTTGTGCAGACATCACAGCAGGAGGCTGGAGATGCCCCGCCACCACCATTGGCTCAGCCTAGATCTCAGGACACGCACGGTGGTGTAGTGCCACCGCTTCCCCCCGGCTACTCAGGGTTGATTGGACCCCGCAGTTGGTTGGAGAGTCGAGGCCGGAGCACTGGCAGGTGTTGCTATTGGCTCGTGTTCCCGATGCTGTTGCGGCATATTGTATGCTGCAGCGGCGGAAGCTGACTTTTTGCAGACCCAGGTGCAGTTGAAGCAGCGCAGGCTCAGCCAGGTCCGTCCCGACAAGTACAGCAACAGACTGGTTCGCAGCCAGATTCGAGGGTTCGGAGGAGGTTTCGTCATTCCAGGAGGTTGACTGAGCAGAGGCAGCTGCCAGTTGAGAGCGTTCAGCAGCCTGGTGTGCAGCCCCAGCAGCAGAGTCAGCGCCCTTAGTGGCCGGTGTTACCGGTGTGATCAGTTAGGCCACATGGCTCGGGACTGTCCCCAGTTGCGGCATGACTAGTGGTATTGAAGTCAGTTTTAACTTGAGTATAGTGGTATGGTGTTAGTGGGCTCAGGCAGGTCGTTGTGCAGTGTTTGTGTTATGTACCTGGCCTGATGGTGTTAGAGGTGGTTGTTTGTGGAAGGTACCGTGGTTGTCCTTGGTTGGTAGCCATAGTTTTATTAGGTCCGGTACTTCCCGCTCTTTTGTTTTGGGGGAGTTATTAGTTGTGTGTCGGGTTGGTGGTTACCAAACCCGGTTACCTGAATATATCTCTGAGTTTTTAGCATAAAATGGATATGTTTTGGCTTGTGTTGTCGTTTCCGGTGCCACCTGTTGTAGGCAGACCTGTTCATACTATTTGTTGTGTGAGGGATTTTTAGGCTGCGAGCAGTGGCGGCTTAACGGTTGTTATTGTGACGACGCCTCCTCACGACATTTTCAAGTGCGGTTCGTTGCCCGAGCTTACACGGCGGTTGTGTCCTGGCGGTGCTTAGTCTCTGTAGGCATTGTTGGTCTGGCCTTGTGTGGACCCGTATTTTGGTAATTTTTCGGTTGGTGTTCTTCGGAGTCCTTTCGATTCAGTAGTTTCCTCTAGGATGCCAATCTGTGGTGGCACTAGCGTGTGTAAGTTTTCCGACCTCGTGGTGTGTGTCCGAGCTCGGAGTGGTTTTGGTCGTTGGCTCTCGACCTTGTGGATGTCTGAGGTGGCCATGTTTATGGTGAGACATGGTACTCGCCTAGTTGCTGTGTGGCCTTGGCAAGTGTGCCAAGGGTGTTTCCCGCTTTGTCTCTTAAGGGTTGGGGCCGGTGTGGCCTGTAGTGCCCTTTGACCTATAGTTTTTGCGTGTGTAGCTTTTGGCAGATCTCTTGTGGAGAGTCTTCCTATTAGCCTGTGGCGTTGAGTTCTTCGCCTCTGGGACACGTGTGCTAGCCTATGTCGTGTGGTCGTACCGTTGCTGTTGTGAAGTAGTTGCTTTGCCTTGTCTAGGTAGCCCTGTCGGTGGTATACCAGGCTAAGGTTGTGGCATGTGTCTAAGTTTTCCTTTCTCTTCGGAGCGAGTGTGATCGGGGCTGGTACCCTGCGTCGGTACGAGTGCCTCTGAGGTCGATGTGTTGTTCTCGATCTCCGTGGTTGTTTCGGTCCCCGTGTGGTTGTGTCTTTTCTAAGGGGTTAGCACATTGGTACCTGCACTAAGTTTCGTGTGCGCGTGTGGTTAGTGTGTTGCAAACTCATGTCGGTTTCCATTTATGTGTGCGTGGATGAGTCTAGAAGCCGCTGGCGGAGTCTCCTATCGGTTCGCGTGGTGTGGTGACAGTGAGGCCTTGGGCTTGCTAGTGCTCGACCACGTGTTTTGTTCGTTGTGAGGTGACAAGTGTTGGTCATCCTTTTCACAATTTCCGCGGTTCTTCGCGTAAGTGCCGTGTGGTGCTGTGGAGCGAGTGGTTTTAGGGTTTTGTGGCTCCACGTGCCTAAGTGGCCCTGTCGGACCACGATGACGGTCTGGGTGAGACCTAGTGGTGACAGTGGATATTGTTTAGTGTGTTGAGATTTTTGTTTCTGTGCTTTTTTATCGACGACTGTGCCCTCTGTCGGGTTCTGTTGACGGACAGTGTGAGTTGCCGATTTGTGTATCCAACAGCGAGATTTGTGATGATTACGGTTGTATTTTTCACTGCTAGCGTGTTTTTGCCCTCGGTTGGTCAGTGTAGCATGAGCAGAACTTCAAGAGTTGAGGTGACTATTTACCTGGTGCCAGTCCAAGTATTGCGAGTAATTTGAAGAGTTTCGAGTTTTGTGCAGATTCTTCGGTGTTGGCTTGGGAGCTGTGCTAATGCGGTATGTCAGGTTGGTGTCTCGCGTGTCGTGTTAGTCAAGCCCCACAGGGAGAGTTACCCGACCGACTGCTTGAGTGTGTAGCTGCGTGTGTTGGCAGCTAGTGTGTGTCCGGTAACGAGGACCTGTGGGACGACCGTGTAGTTCTCCTCTGGTATGTGTGGAGGTGGACAAACGTGTTGTCGCTGGACTATGGTTAGTCCAGTGGGCTGTGGAAGTGGTTTGGCTCTTTAGTCGGAATTTTGTTCCCTAGTGTGGTTTTGACCATGGTGCGTTCCATGTGTCTTTGTCGTTGAGGTACTCTTCTTGCGGCGTTGAGTATTTCCCTTGCTCCTGTGTGTTAGTGATGACACTGGTTGGCAGTACCGGAGTGTTGCTGTTCTTTGTGGGTTGCTGAGTTCTGAAGTTGAAGAACAAGGTGATCTCACTGTTTTGGTTGTGGCAGCGATGCTCAGTGTGGGTGTATTGACCGGTGAGGATGCGCGTGTAGTTTTGTACCTCTGTGTTGCTTTCTCTTCCTCTTGTGTGGCTTGAATTTCGGGGGCGAAATTCTTTTAAGGGGGGAGGGCTGTAACATCTCGGGTCTAATTGAGGTTCGAGTCTGGTTGACGGCATAGGTGTTGTCGTTGATCTGGGGTTGGCGTCCAGGGGTAGGTCGTTGTCCTAGGGGTTGGCGTCCAGCGTTGTGGACGTTTGTTGTCGGTTCAGGATGTTCCTGCGATGAACTTGACGGAAAACGGTCTTGACGTCGACTCTTTGGCGGTTCGAGTAGACGGCTCGGGATGTTGACGTCTACCTGTCGCACCTGTTGAAATAGGGCAGACCCGTGAGCAGCCATTTCCTCTCCTTTTCCTTCTCTTTTTCTCCTTTTCGATCTTTGTCCGTTTTCACTCGTCAGGGGTTGACGGGAGCTCGTGGAAAGACCTTGGTGCGCGAGGCAGAGTTAGATCGGGCGGAAAACAGCGGATCGGGTGGCGATTTTCGCGAGGAAGCTTCTAAGGGTTCGGCGCGAATTGAGGTTTGGCAGGACTTCTTTCACGCTTCGGAGGTAGGGACTCGACCCCTTAGTGTTCTTGTAGTGTAATTTCATGCTTGTTGCGTGTGATTTGCGTGGAATCGTGCTTTGAGGAGGTTTTCTTTTTTGCGGGGATTTTGAGTGGTTTGGACGATCCGTGCGTGGATCGTGTTTACCGACATTGTGGTAGTGTAGTGTGATGTAGGGGAGTGTTTCCCTACATCAGATTGTGGTTTGTGGGGCAAATTTGCCCTGTGTGGGAATCAGCTGGGGCTGGTTCAGCTGCTGGAGGCTGAGAAGTCAACGTCAAGGGAGGTTGACGTGATCTCTTCAGGGAAGAGGTAAACGGCGGGAGCCCTTGCCGTTAAGCTCTTTAGTGGAGAATCTAGACGGCGTGTTCTTTATTGTCTAATTCTTCATGGTAGGATATAAACGACAAGGGTTTGTCGTGAGTTTGAGTAAACGGCCAACGCGCGACCGTCTACCTTCTGATACACGTCTAGGGTGTGCCGTTTACCCTTAGTTAACGACAGTCGATGTTGTCGTCTACTTCACACTTGACGTCAAGCTATGCTACCGTTTACGTCCTGGTTAGCGGCAATCGATGTTGCTGTCTACCTGCAGGTGAGTTCCCAGCAAGCTGTGCTTCCCTTCTTTCGTGGTTTGAGGTGTTAACATGCGGTGTCCGCTTGTTAGCACAGTCCGCCAGGTGTAGAGAGTGTCTCTACTGTGCTCGTGTTGTGTTTGACTGTGTCGAGACGTGACACGGGGCTGTCCGTCGGTTGTACGGAGTTTCAGGCGTTGAGTGGTTCCGTCTGTGTACGCGCGTTGCGTTACCGCGTGCCCGTTTCTGTTGTGTTTCCTAGGCGTGGGTGCGACTCCGTCTAGATGACTAGCGTGTGGTTGTCCTCCGCTAGTGAGCCAGGACGCCGAGTGTGACTCTGTCCTGTGCGTACTCCTTGTGGTGGTTTTGAGCCGGTCTCCGTGGAGCCCCTTCTCTACCGCTAGGTCGGGCGTAGGGGAAAAAACCGGTCGTGGACCAGACGTGAGAGAGAGCGTCTGTAGTGTGCACACGTGGCTAGGGTTGCGAGGCTCTGTGGTTTCAGGACGCTGAACAGCAGACCCTGGTTGAGTCCTACTTGTGAGTGTTGTGTGAGCTCTTTCATGTGAGCTTGTGTGTGTGCTGTGCTTGTAATGTTGTCGAGACGACGAGGTTCCAATTTCTCTCAGTGTGCTCCTGAGGGAGTTGCGCACTACGTTACGGTTCCTGAGTGTGTTGACAGGGTGTTCGCGTTTACTTACAGTCACTTTCTGTTTAGTAGCTCTGTTACCGGTGGGGGTTAGTTGCCCTACTGGGTCTCTTTTGTGAGACTCACTCCCTTCCCTCAGGTGGTTCGTAGTCGGCTTTCGAGGTTTAAGGAGCTGTGTCTCTCCGTGGTTGGTCTCGTCTTGCTGTGTGAGTAGTACTTTACTCTTGTTCTTACTTTACCCTACTTTATGTTGTCTCTGAGTTATGCTAGTTGAGATGCTTATAAATTGTGATGTGTACATTTGTTTATATGTTCTCCTCAGGCATTTCTTTTCTTACCCTTTCGAGTTCGGCTCGTGGGTTAGCGGGTCAGGATTCGGGTTACTGGATGGTTACTGGTAATGCGAATCTTGGGTCGTTACACCGGTGTTCAACAGAATGAAATCAATGTTTCAACAGAGTCGATGTGAACGTAATCGATGTTTAAAGGAAGTCGGTGTTGAACTGAAATCGATGTTGAAGGATGTCAATGTTGAACTGGAATTGATGTTGAAGGAATCGATGTTTAAGTGAAGTCGGTGTTCAGCTGAGATCGATGTTCTAATGAAATCGATGTGAACTGAAATTGATGTTCAACAGAGTCGATGTTTAAGTGAAATGATGTTGAACTGAACCATAATCGATTTATTTGCATAGTAATAGATGTGGCACTTAGTCAGTAATCAATGTGCATTAAACAGTAATCGATTTGGCTTTCCAGTGCAAATCAAGAAGCGATAGTGCCATAATTTTATTTATTATGAAAACATGATGTTAAATATAGTTATGATATTTAATTAATCATGAGTTTTGTTATCACCAAAATATAAGGGTAAAATATAAGAGTGGTTCAACATGTCTAAGTGTCGAACTCCTTGTGATGGTTGTAGACATCTCTGCACTATCAGGTGACTCTTGTGTCTCCAGTGGTTGGTCCGGTTCTTTTACAAGGATATCTGCATTATCTTCTTGATTCTGCAAGAATTAGAGTCATTAGTATCTTCATTATATCCATCAAAAATGACATGTGGAGTTTCTTCCACAATCCTTGTTTCATTATTAAAGACCCTATATGCTATAAAGTGTTTAGAATATCCTAGGAAGATGCCTACATCACTTTTCTTCTCAAACTTGTCTAGATTCTTTTTATCATTCTTATGTATAAAGATTTTGCATCCAAAAAACTTTAAAATAGTAATGTGAGATTTCTTACCTTTGAGAAGCTCATATAGAGTTTTCCTTAAAATGGGTCTTACCATCGCTCTATTGAAAATGTAACATGAAGTGTTCACCGCTTCTGCCCAAAAGCATCTTGGTAACTTGCTTTAAACCAGTAATGAGCGAGCCATCTCAACTAGCATTTTGTTCTTTCGTTTAACCACTCCATTCTGTTCTGGAGTCTTTGGTGAGGCAAATTTGTGCTTAATTCCTTTGTTCCTGCAAAAGTCAAAAAACAAATTGTTGTCAAGTTCTCCTCCATTGTCAGTAAGTATGAAACATATTTTATTTGTGCTTCCCTGCTCAATTTTATTAAAGCATTTCTCAAAAATTTCTAAAGTGTCACTCTTGTGAGATAGAAAAACACCCATGTAAATATGAAAAAGTCATCAACAATCACAAAGCTAAAACGATAACCACTAAAGACTGAGTGAACTAGTACGTCCAAAAAGGTCCATATGCAATAATTCAAATGGCTTTTGACGTTATTAAGGGTGCATTTTATTTAAAAATTTGTCTAGTTTCCTTCCCTTAGGCACATGCATCACAAACATCAGAATTTTTGTTCATTTTCATTTCAAGGAGATCTTTCATAAGATTTAGTCTAAGCAATTTATTCACAACACTATCAGTAGCATGACCTAACATACGATGCTACAGTTGAAAGAGATCATGTTTTCTAGCAGCTAAACAAAGATTCTCATTTTCTTATTCATTCAAATCAACCAAGTAAACATTATTTATTATTTGACCAACAAACTTAATTTTTTCAGTTTCTTTTTCAACAATTTCTCATGCATCATAATAAAAATTTACCTTAAGACTCTTATTACAAAGTTGACTGATTCTCAACAAATTATGGTCTAACCTTTGACAAGTAAGACATTTTCAATGGAGTTTGAGGGGTTCATACGTACCTTACCTGAGCCAAAGATTTGACCCTATTCTTACCTCCAAAGATCACTTGACCTTCATCATTTTCAACAAGAAAACTAAAGTTTTCTGTGTTGTCGATCATATGTCTTGAACAGCCATAGACAAGATACCATTTATCTTGCTTGTGGGCTGTAAGGCATTCCTGTAAAGACAATTTAGAAGGAGGTTTTTGATACCCAAATTATTTGGGTCCCATCAGATTTTTCATTTCACACATAACATGCTTGGAATCCAAATTTTTTTGGTCTTACACATGTTTGTGTTGTACCAGCATTTGAATCAACATGACCATACGTTCCACACATTTTTTTCATGACAAGAATTTATGACATATGAATATTTTGTGATTTATCTGTGCAAGTCTGTCGACAACTGTCACACCCCCATAAATATAGGTATTTCATTGCAGCGGAAATTCAGAATCTAAAATAATCCAATCTCATCATCACCAAACACCTCAAGTCACACTAGGGACGTGACATTCAAGTCAATTGTAATGAAATAGAAGGCCAAGCCTTAACAACACACTTAGGGCCCAAATATATCATTAACTCAAATGACAAAACTTCTCCGCGGAAATGATCATGACACACTCATAAAATTTCAGCCATCTTGCAGACCTCTAATTTAAGTTATACTAACAATTCCATAATTCAACATCACTAAGATTTTCCAATACACCAAAATTTCGAGGACCAAGACAACGCTTTATTCCATAAAAATATCCAAATATTGTACAAACACCAATGCTGAAATGGTCTCCACATACAATGCCATATGATGCTCATAAAAAGATACATTACAACTTTATTAACAATTGGGTACCTCACTCCATGCTAACCTAACTAGTATTAAAACAAACATGAAATTTTTTCATGTTGATCACTCAATCTGGAACTACTAAGGGGTGGCTTTCTATGGTGAACTTCTTTGGCGCACATATCCCATCCTTTTGGTTTCTAGTTCTTCATTTCCACAACTTGAAATGGTTAGGGGAAAATAGGTATGAGCAAACTAGCCCAGTAGGAATTACATCTCAAGGTGAGAGCAAAGTCTAAATGATTACCTTTTAAGTAAGTAGAAATTCAAGGAGAATAAACAACATTTCTTGTATGAACAAGAAGCATGATTATAATAGATCAAGAGATGCATTTTGCAGAATTCCAAGTCAAATCATGCTGCTATCGAATAATTCAAGGGTATTATCATGTCATAAGAACAATAAGGAATTCATGTAAGATTCCAATCAGGTACATATCAAACGATCAAATCGGCCATTTTACAAGCAAATCAACTTATCAAGTCAAGCAAGCAATCATATCAAGCCAAATAAGTCATCTCATGACTTAATCTTAACATGCAACAAGAGGCATTTTCAAATCTTGCAAGTCATATCAGTGTCATGCCATCACTACAAGTCCATACGCTTACGGTTAATAAGTAGGTTGGGGTGCTTCTCCCCAGGACCAGACAAGGCCTGTAAGGCCATGGGTCTTATTGGACCCTTAATGGGCCTTCCTGGAACAGTGCTAGTTGACGTCAAGGGGGCTTGACCTCAACATTGAGTCAATGATAGTAGTGTGTGTCATCTTCTTGGTCTTGATGGCAAGCGATGTAGCCGTCTACCCAGATTTCTGGAATTTTTCGAGCGTTGAACTTGACGGCAATAGGGGTGTAAACGGAACCCGATAACCCGATATTCCTACCCGATTCCGATAAAAATTATCGGTTTCGGAATTGAAAATTGATACCGATAGCTTATCGGAATCGGTATCGGATATTCCGATAAGCTATCGGAATTGGAATCAGAATTGAAAAATAATCAGAATCGGTATCGGTTATTCCGATAAATTATCCATAAAATGAAAGAAAAAACTATGGTAAACACCTTACCTTATGGAAATTTCGGTTCCGGTAATGTTATCGGAATCGGAACTGAATCGGAATTAACCATTCCGATATTATCAGAATCAGAATCGGAACCATATTCGGTTATCGGAATCGGAATCAGAAGCTGTGTTTCTGGTTCCGAACCCGACTCTTTGCAGCCCTACGGCAATTGATGTGACGTCAAGTTTTTGGCGGTGCGGTTGACGGCAACCTAGGTTGAAATCAACTTGTGTTGGGCCTATTTTTATAAGGCAACCTGAGGTCCCCTCTTCCACTCTTTTCTCCCCTTTCCACCCACCATCTTCACCTCTTTCCTTATCCACTACTTTCGGCGGCCATAGGAGATCGTGGGGAGATCGTGGTGCACGTGGCAGCTTCGGATCTGGCATAAAGATGATGGATTTAGAGATTTGACCTTGCAGGGTGTGCATGGAAAACGACGCAATTTTGGGGTTCTTCTTGGTGTTTTTGGCGTCTTGAGGTAGGTATCCTACCCCTGAACCCCTTTATTCCTGTTGTGAGCATGGAATGCATGTGATTTGTGTGGAAAATCAGGATTTGGGGAGGGTTTCTCCATGCTGGGTTTTGAGGGGACATTGCTCGATCCAAGCATTGGATCATTGTTTTTCAGATTTATACTGGTGTTATGTGATGACGGAAAGCGTTTCCCATCATCAGATCGTGTGCTTATGGGCTGGATTGCCCTTGGGAGCGACCTAGGGTCATATCAGCTACTGGAAGCTGAAGAACATGATGTCAAGGGTGCTTGCAGTCAAGTTCTTCAGGATGAACTTGGCTGCAAAGTGTCTTTTCGTCAAGGTGAGGTTAACGGTAAGGGGTGCTGCCGTCTACTATGGTAGATGGCAGGGACTGTGTCGTTTACCTTGAGTTAACGGCAATCAGGGTTGTCGTCAACCCTTCAGGTAGGTCCTAGCATTGTGAGCCCCCTTGTGTGTGTGAGGCTGGGACACGTAGTGTCTGCCTCCTGGCACGGTGTGCCAGACGTTGAGAGCATCTTCGTCTGTGCATGTTGTGTTTTGTCGTGCTTGTGTTTGTGTTGTGTTCTTCCCAGGCGTTGAGCTGGGCTCCGTCTGGATGATTGATGTTGCCGGTGAGCCTGGTCGTCGAGTGCGACTCCATCCTATGCATGCCCCTTGTGGTGGTTATGAGCCGATTTTGGTGGGGCCCTTCTCCACCATTTGAGTTCGGCGTAGGGAAAAATCAGTTGAGGTCTAGACGTGTAGCAACCCGAATTTTTAAAATATAAATAAATAAGAGAACTCATTATCACATGTGAGATATTTCCACCGAATTAAATGAAAATATATGTTCGGACACTAAATCATAAATTTCAAGGCACAAAGAAAATGGGTCAGGACATGAATAACCAGGATGGCCTATGCTGAGCAAAGTCTTAAGATGAATAAACCCGATAACGCAAAAAGCGATTATCGTAGATATAAAATCAATTCAGAATCACATGAAAAGTTATGAAGACAAACTGAATAAAATTATACAACTAATAGTAAAGAAATTAGGGTCAGACAATGACTAGGTTAGTAAAACCTTGGTCTCCAACTTAAGATGATAAAACCCGATAATGTCAGTAACATGTTATTTCATATAGCGAACTAAAGTAAAATAGATGTTTAAGCTCAAATCATGTTTATTAAGCCAATAGGTGGTCAAATAAAAAGGAATAATATTGAAAATTCGTATTAACCCAATACCTATTAGTAAAATGGGTCATTTAAGCTTAAACATGAGTTAATTGGGTCATTAATCATGACCCAAATCTAAGCCCAGCATGAGAGCACAAATTTGCTCCCTACTACTTGCTATTGGTGTTGAATTAAGATGGGAATAGTTTCATATGGTAGTTCTTGTTATGGTAGGACTCCTACCATAAGATTTAGAACCCCAAACTCGGAATTAAGCAAACCTAATATTATAAAACCATCATAAGACCGTCTATGGCCGACTTAGCATGCTCCCTTCATTATTGGATGTGGGAAGAACGTCCAGGAGCAAGTAGGACGACCCTAGGGCTTGGATTCGTGAAGAGCTTCTTCCCCAAGCCTCTGCATCAACCCAGAACCTTTGAGGAATTCTTAGTGTTCAAAGGTAGGGGATCTGGTGCTAGAACTAAACAAGTGCTACACCATCTGAAACCACATCATGTCTAGTTTATTTTGCATATGTTTTGCCCAGTTTCTATCAAGCATGTTAGTCGTATTAAGCATTTTCTCTAAGTCATGTAAGTATAGGGCTTTTCATGGTTATGTTGTGATTTATGCAAATCGAAGTCGTTTTGGGTCAAACCAAAAACCATGATTCTCATCTACTTGATCTCCTTAACGTTTTTCATGTTTAGAGTTTTATCTAGATATCGCTAATTTTCAAGTTATAAGTCTATCATGAAGGGAGCATCATTTTTCTGCGTTTTCAGGCAAGATCCAAGAACGCGATGTATCCAGACATCGTGATTCTATTTGCATGAACACGACGTATAGGTACGTCGCGACTCAAGTGAAGGTGACCGAGTCTTCCGTCACATTTTAAGGTTTGACTAGTCAACCCTAACACCTCAAACTGTGTGTCGCGTGGGTTTCTGGACTCATCTTGAACGTGACGACATGAGCTGTCGCGATTCGGAAGTTTTCCTGCCCATCCGATTTTTTTGTACAGTTTTTATTTTAGAAGTTTGAAGTCGACTCTTGAATGTGACGTATTGAAGAATCGCGATTCAAGAATCCATCGCGATAGTGGTTGGTAATCGATCTGGTAATCGATTCCGTCCGAAATGCGACGAGAAGGTCCGTCAGGATTCGGGTTAGGCAATCAATTGGATAATCAATTCGTGTCTGAAAGGCGACGATCTGTCCCATCACGATTTGAACACGACGGGTAGGTCCGTCGTGATTTAGACTCTTTGCACCGAGACTTGATTTAACTATGTTCGGATCCTTGAAAAGCGACGTCTGAACCTGTCGTGATTCAAAGGCCAACCCGAGACTGTTCCTTTTGGTTAGTCAGTCAATCATGTGTGCGTCTTGGTCTGTAATCATGTTACTTAGTTATGCATTGGCCTAAAAGTGACAAATCCATTTGAAAAATTGTAATGACATGAATATGATCCTAATGCACAATATGAAGAGAATGATGCTATGTTCTTTTGACTATCATCTTGTGATCTAGCTTGATATGAAATCTGTCATTATAAATTGTGATATGAATCTGTGGGGAATACATGTTAGAATGGACTTGCTTGTTTTAAAGTTTTCCTATTATGTTACTTGCTTCTTGCATGTGGACTTTCCTTATTTATGAGCTTTCTGTGGTTTCTATATTTTGTTCATCAATTTCATGCATGTTTAGGAAAGTTCCGTGTCCCGACACTTACACGTTTGCACGACTAGGCATACCCCTCTTGGAAAATTGGAAGCTCTCTACCGGTCATTCCATATTGGCAGGCTAGCGACCTTTTTCCTATGACTTCCGTAAGTCTCCGTACTCTGTGGATTCCCTCATCGAGACCGAGCTAGTTGTACCATGAAGTACCCTGGAGATAGAAAGCACTTGTACCGTGTACGATATGTCATTAGTCAACCTCTTGTCAAGACACTAAAGATTATGAAACTTAAGATACGTCGTTATGCTATCCAATTGATCTCTCGAGCTTTTGTCATACCTTGAACTCTATGAATGATCATGTCCTTATTACAATGAGCTTGTTATTGGAAATCCGTGGCCATAATGTGTATATGTTTGATTGGCACAATGTGAGACTTCGGTCCATTTGACTAATGTTTGTGCAATAAGGGCCATGTTTGGTCCTGGGGAGGAGCGCACCATTATACTTATTAACCGCGGGAGTATGGACTTGTGGTGTTTGGCATGGCACTGGTATGTGTGCAATATTTGTATGAATGTGCCTTCATTTGATATGATAAGTTCGATATGATACATTTGATCATGTGAATATGTGATATCTGTGCCAATATGGCCAATCCTTGTGAGACGATATTATCTTTGAATTACCTATCCAATGCATATGAAAGTTAGTATTTGTTTCGTTATGATGTATGTTCTAGTCAGCCATTTAACTTGTTAGAAATGCATGCATGTATAGTCATCATATTCCTGTTAAAATCCTACTTAATTAATATGCTAATCATGTATATTAGTGCCCGCACATTGAGATGTAAATCCTACTGGACTAGTTTGCTCACCCTATATATCTTCCTAAACTTTTCAGGTTGTGAAGATGAGGATAATGTTATCGATGGGACTTGTGCGCTGGGCGTGGAGTACACGTTAGAAAGTCCAACTTTATTCTAGTTAGTGAGAGATTAGTAATCATTGAAATTTTGTTCTTTGAGAGTTAGATGAGGTTAGTAGTGGAGAGTTGTTCCTATTTTGACGTTTAGAGATTGTAACATTCACTTATAATGAATAAAAGAGTTTGATTATTGAATTAAGGGCCCTATTGATATTAGTCATTTGTCTTGGCTTCTGAATACTTGCTTGTTCGTCATGGTTCCAATTTAATTCCGCTGCTTAAAAAATTGGGGCATGACAAGACGTGAGAGAGAATGTCTGAGTGTGCACATATGGCTAGGGTTTGAGGACTCTGTGGTGTCGAGGCACCAGGCCATAGGCCCTAGCTTGTCCCACCTTTTTGTGTGTGTGTGTGACTATTGTTGTCTTGTTGTGTGTTGTTGAGCCTGTGAGGTTCCAGTCTTTTGATGCACAACTATGAGGAGTTGGGCATCACGCCACTAGTTCTTGTGTGTTTTAGTGCAGTGTTACTTTAGTGTAGTTTAATTTCCTTCACTTCTTTTTGTACTATTTACCAGTGGGGGTCAGCATCCCTACTGGGTCTCTTCTTGAGACTCATTCCCTTCCTTTTCAGGCAATACATCGTCGGCTCTAGGTGCTGAGGAGCCGAGTCACTCCGATGTTGATCCTGCTTAGCTGCTGAGAGTGGTACCCTTTGTGTACATACGTGTTGTACTCTTTACCTTTGTTGGATCTGCTCTAAGTTGTACCATTTTGTTATATACATATAGTGGTTTTTTTTAGTTTTTTTTTGTGGTTTGTACATTTGTTTATATGTTCTCCTCAAACACTTTCTTTAACCCTCCTAAGCTTCGGCTCGTGGGTGGCGGTTCAAGATTTGGGTTACTAGTGGGTAACTGGTAATTCGGATCATAGGTCATTACAGGGCCCTTATATTACACAGTCATGAAGGCAGGTAGACTGAAGTCCCATGTACTAGTGTCGATTTCAAGAACAATATGGCCATTGGAGTCAAAAAGGACAAAATTGTAGGATATCATAGAAAACAAAAATGTAACCTCAGTTCAAGGATTTTCGAGTACGGAGTGCCAAGGATTTGGTGAACAAAGAGAACTTGAAACATCAAAGGGTCAAGTGGCTCCTTATACACTTTTACTTGATTTCAGATTCGAGGCAAACAGATGCAAGGTTGGAGTTTCAGTTTAATTAGAGAAAGATCAGAAATCAAGTAATTAGGAGTCATTAAAATAATCTTAACATTCTTATAGCTTTTAACATATACAAGACACTTAGACTACTATCATGCTGGTTACTCTTCTACGGGGCAGATCACAAGACAATCAGGTGAACAGAATGAGCAATCAAAGAGTACAAAAGGAAGAGCAGTTGAAGTGGCCAGAAGCAGTTCAAGTGGTCAATGATGCCAATAGCAACCGTTCAGTGTTGGACAGAAAACTTAGGCAATGTTTACAACCAGGTGGTTGTTGGAACCATCACATGGAAGAACTTTTAAGGTTGCATTTCCGTTCAAGGTCCTAGGAAATGCTTGGTTCAAGAGGGAACTGGTAGGGTTCTTGCATTGGAAAAAATCAAGGAATCCTAAGCATTCACCTTGAGAATAATGGTCATGCTACTTAGGAATAAGAAAAATGGAGTAACAAGAAAGGGTCTTACAATGGTGTAAGGATCAAGGAATCCTAAACACATTGCTGGACAGAAATTAGGCAAATCAAAGGCAATCAAATGAACTTATAACATGGAAGAAATGAAGGATACTCACAAGAAAAACAAGCATTTTAATTTGTGCTCGAGAAAACCTACCTTTTTGGGTTACTCTTCAAATCCAAACTTCTAAGGTTGCAGAAGAGGCCAAGAAGATCTTCGTGACCTCCAACTTCTACAGGTCGAGGCAGTGGCCAATGGATAAAGAACTCCAAGCCCCAAGCTCCAAGCTTCAAGTTCGTCCCTTCTTCTCCTGCAGGTCTCCATCAAAAATGAGCAGAAGAGGGGCTCTTCAGCTCTAGGGGTTTCAACAAAACCAAAAAAGGCATCGGGGTCAGTTTGGGAAAGTCTCGTGGTGTTTATACTGTCCTTGCCCCAATTAAAGTCCTTTTGCTTTAGTTTCTAGGAGGGTTCATAGGGTCAGGAGATCAAACTAGTCCATACATGGGCCTAGAGGCCATACCTAACCCATGCCTTGCCATCCCTAACTTTTGACTTTGTTTGGCAAAAGGACAGATAGTCTCAAATTTGTCATGCCTTCGGTCATACTCCTTGTCATACCTAACCTTGACTTGGTCTGGAAAAGGACAGACCCACCATACTTGTGCCATGCATTTTTACCAACTCCTAAAGTAATGTGTCTAGGGGGTCATGCCCAAGTACAAGCTATTCAGATCTTTTCAATATTTTTTTTTTTAAGTAAAATAGGGGACAGGGGTAGACCTGTCCCAATTTTATATATAATGGATAGGAGCCATACAAAAACACCGAGGCATACCCCTAATAAGCAGAGATAAAAAGACTAGCCTAACCGAACAGACGGTAGACCAGTTTTATCTAAGACCGCTGGACCCCTACAAGCCAGGGGCAACATAGAAAAGGATTTAAAAACATTGTCATCTACCCCCGTACAAGCATAAGATGCTAATGCATCAGCTACTTGGTTCGCCTCCCTAAACACATGTGAGATAATGGATCCATGTCTGTGGATAATAGCTGATGCAGGCCACCACCATCTTCGACACTCCCAGCCAGGTGAAGAGTTGGAAGTGAGAGATCTAACAAGTATAGCAGAATCAGAGTAGATAAGGGAAACCCAAATACCATTTTCTTCAGCCAACTGAAGTCCATCATGAAGAGCTCTGACTTATGCCTGAAGGCTTGTACCAAAACTATAGTTAAAGGCAAAGGCCAATAAGATATCACCTTTAGAGTTCCTAACACAGCCACCTCCACCACTGATACCGGGGTTTCCATTAGAAGCACCATCCACATTGAGACAATACACATGCAAAGGTGGAATCCAGCGAACTAGCTTGAGCCTAGTTCGGCAGCCTTTGAAAGTGAAACCGAAGGAGTTCATAATAGCTTTCTGATTGGCAGAAAGAGGGGTTTTAAAGGTGGCTGTTAGGATCGGTTATTCAGTAACGGCAAAGCTAGAAGGGGGGGTTGAATAGATTTGCAGCAAAAACTTAAGCAATTTGAAAATTACTTCTTATTAAAAGATCTACTCAATCAAAACCCCTTTGATCTGATGCAATGTGTGTGAGCAAAATAACAAGTAGTGTGTAGACGAAATCCCTAGGCATGCATCTAGCGCAACACAATGCAAACCACAAGTCAAACCACAATGCATAAGGGATTTTTAGGTGGTTCGAAGATCACACCACGTGACTCCTACGTCCACCCCTCACACAGTGAGGACACACTACTCAAGAACTGAGTACAACACACACATGAGCACACTGGCTCAACCACACACACATACGCTAGATCAAGTCCACAATTGATCTGACCAACACGCCACACATGTTGTCTGATGCAAACACGCAATCAGAACAACAATCCATACGTGGATCAAGCACAAGGAACGCTTGAACCACTACCACACACACAAAGATATGAAAAGTGCAGAAGAAGAAGAGTTCAGAGATGTAGAAGTATATCCTGATGAAGAACTCTTCGTGGTGGTCGTCCAGAAGACTTCAAGCTTCACGTCCTTGAAGACCACGTGATGATGGAAAAGCTTGACTTGAAGACGAACCGGCTTTAACTCCGCTTGGAAGGTTGTTCTTCTTTGTTCTGGGCAGAGAGTTGAAGCAGAGTAGCATGAAGAGAACCTTCTTCTTAACCTTTGCTTAGGGTTTTGGTATGGTAGCTTCTTGCTGCGAAAATAGCCTCATATGATCCTTATATAATGGTGTCCAAACATAGAGAGTCGTGCTAAAAGGAAACACCCAAATATAGATCATATCCTGGCCATAAGATCTTCCCAAAACTCCATCTGTCGACAGCCGACTTGCTGCTGTCGACAGGTGCTAACAGGTTTGAAAAATCCAGAAGACTGGCCTTCCGGGAAACCACTTTCTGTGTGTATCTGTCGACAGGCGAAAATCATCTGTCGACAGATGCACTATTCATCTGTTGACAGATGCACTATTCATCTGTTGACAGGTGCACTATTTCAGCAATTTGTCTTGTTCTTTTGCACTTGGATTTTGGGCTTTGTCTTGCATTGAATCTCACCTACATTTAAGAACATTATTAGTGAGATATAATGAACATATAAAAGAACAAGTTAAACATGTTTTTCTTGATTAGCATTTACTTTTCTTGATTAACATTTGCTTGACTTAACATTCTCATTATGTTTCACATATGCACATCACATCAATTTGTATTGTTCATGAAATCTCATCATCAAAAACAAACATACCATTATGTCAACTTAACATTCTCATGTAAACCCAACATTCTCCCACATGAGAACCCAACATTCTCCCCCTTTTTGATGATGACAAAACTTACAATTGATGTTTCTCCCCCTTTTGGCAACATCTAAAAAGATAAGTCATGCACAATTGGATAAGAATGAAGCAAAGAATTGTGTGACCACATAACTGAATTGTGAAAGATATGAGTGGGGAATGAGTGTTCAATTAGAATCTTAAGGTTGAGAATTGGTTTATACCCATTGCAAGATGTCATAGACACTAGTATTAAGACACGTAAAAATTCTACAATGGTTAAGATAATACTCCGGGAATCTCAAGTTATAGCATTTAGGATACATCGTCCAAAAACCATTGAAAGTAAGATAACCCCTTGAATAAAACCATTAAATAAAATCATATACCTTAGTGGTGATTTTCAGTTGGTAAAGGAAGGTAATGTCCACATAAACATTTGACAATTGACAACCCATTGCCCTTGATTTAAATCTTGGAGGCTCCACTCTATTTCAAGCATTGAACAATTTCTTTTGTCAAGTTAATGTGGGAAAAGTAGTAATTAGGATCACTTTCACCTTTTGACGTGAAGGTAGACATGAGGGATGCCTGTACCCCCAGTTACTCAGTGTGAGTGACCATCATACCATTGTTCAGAGATAATGAAAAGACTTTTTTACGCGAAGACAGACATTTGTGATGCCCATGTCCCCGGTTACTCAGTGATACTCATCATTGCTCTGCCTTTGTCCCATTTCAAATACTTTTTATGAACTTTTGAGTGTTTGAAATAGGTAGCTTTTCTCCTTTTTTCCTTTTGTTTTTTTTTAACAATCAAGGTCAATGGTTATTTAATGTCAATGGTTAATGTAAAACATTAACTTCAAAAACCTTCTTACTTATCAAACCATTTTAGAAACATGATAATCTACAAAGGAGTTATTCAAGTGAGTTAGGTTAAAATCATTAGATTTGATCAATGTTTTCTAGATGACACAACCTAGACTCAAGCACAAAATATATATCAAAATCATTATGATTAATTCAATGTCTTTGATACTATGTGAATATGAAAGGTTGCAATGAATATTAAGTCCAAATTCTCTCCTTGCATCAATATATGAACATACCATAAGGTAAGGATTAGAGAAGATGAAGATTTATCATTGAAATGTGTATCTGTCGACAGCAAGGGAGTGTCTGTCGACAGATGCACACAGACCTGAAAGACTTGGTTCTGGGAGGTCAAGAACTGTGCTCAGCTGTCGACAGATGGAATTCGTCTATCGACAGAAACACTCAGAGTTCAAAAACTGGTTTTTGTGAAGTCATATCTGTCGACAGTGTGGTTCAGGGCTGTCAACAGGAGCTTTGAAACTTCAGCTTTAAGGCTTTGAATTGAGAGTGATTTGAACCATAAGATTGAGGGATAAATACACATTGAGTATGAAGGGTATCCCTTATGAATTTCACTCACCTAGCCTTAACTTACTCCCCCATAGAGTGTACATATGATAACTCATCATTCAAGCATTTACACACAAAAGAGCATCTATAAGCATGTTCAAAATTTACTCCCCCATAACACATGCATAAAAACAAGCACATAATTAGCCTTATGCATAACATGACTTTTGGTACTTGGCGGAGTATTTTACTCACTCATAATGATAGTTTCTAAACAAGCATAACTTGTTTTTCCACATGTCATCATTTGATATACCAAGAGATCATGTGCACAGTTATGCAAGCAAGATGACCTGATTCCAACTGCTAAGAGGCATTGTTATGTAGGGGTAGCATTAAGACTCATTTTCATTGCTCAGATAAAGGTAAAGATCCATTTCAATTCTTGCAGTTCAAAACTGAAGTGATAAAGAGATTTTACTTGAAAAGTCTTCAATCACAGTCTGAAAAAAAAATTTACCTTTGTTCTCCGTCATTTCTCGCCTTGCACAGCCAATGTCATGAATCCATTTCTAATTTTTGGCAGGAAGACATCTCAACTTGTTCATTAGGCTGATTTTGGGACCCACACTTACTTGGGACCTGTAATGACGTCAATGTTAGAATTCAACAATGATTTCTGAATCCAAAGTGATTTTATTTTTTGAATAGTTGTATTTCTTTCATTAATGAAATTATGAGCATGGAGCTTGGGAACATGCACAAAATCATGATTCTTATGCCAACAGTTCTTAGACAAATGTCCATGTTCATGACATGTAAAGCATTGGACAAACTTGACATTTTTATGAGAGTGTTGATTTTTATACCAACAGAATTTAGCAAGATGACCAAGTCTATTGCATTTGAAGCAAATGGGTTGAGTACTTAGTTGGAGCTTACCATAGTGTGATTGCATTTGCTGGAATCTCTGAGGTCCTTTAGAGTACCTTTGATTATCCTTTGGTTGAGAAGAAGGAGATGGTACCCTTTGGTATCTCTTGGCATGATGTGGAGTTGTAGATTTCCTTGAAACATTCTGGGCTGCTGGAGGAGGTGTGGAGACCTTGTAGACTCTTGTTTTCTTTTCCATTTTCTTTTTTTGGTTTTCATTGAAACATGATTCTTCCTTTTTGCAGCACTTTTGTTCAATTTTTCTTTTCAGCTTTCAATGCAACAATTTCTTTTTCAGAAGTTAGAAGTTGGTTTTTCATGACATATAGACCATTTTGTGTTTTGTTCTTTTCAATTTCACTTTGAACAACTTGATTTTTCAAGTCAGCAATTTTCTTCTTAAAATTGTTCCATTCATCATTTAATGGTCTGTCATGATACAAGCTTTCAATCTTCTTTTTCAGATGATTATTTTCCTCAACCAGTTGATTGTAATTTTCTTTTATTTGGTAATCATGAGCCATGTTGGAGATTTGTTTGTTCAATTGATCATTATCAATTTGAGATTCTCATTATGATCAATCAATTTTTCATTTTTATTTTTCAAATCAAAATTTTTATATTCAAGCTGATCATGATCTTCTTTCAATTTAGAAAACATGATTCCATAGTTTTTGACTTCATTTTCCAATTTTTCATTCTCCATTTTCAATTTTTCATTTTCTTCATAGAATTCTTGAGCATTATCAATTATCATTTCATTCTTCTCCAATTTTTCTTTTAGCTTCTTGTTTTAAGCTTTTACCATCTTAAATTGATTGGAAAAGTGCTCATAGCACTCTATCAATTCATCATAGGATATATCATCCTCTGAATCAGAATTAGATATTGATGCATCAAATGGATCTGAATTGGATTTACTTGACCTTTGAGAGTTTCTTGACTTCTCTGACAGATGTGATCCTTTAGATTCGTCTGAACGAGAAGATCCTCTTGAGCTGCCATGAGCCATGTAGCATTTTTCTTCCGTTCCCTTTCTAGACTTGATGTTTTCATAGAGGAGACCTGCATTTCATCAACCTTGTCATCAAACTCAATTATCATAGGTCTATTTATGATGCTTAAGAACTTAGCCATATTTCTGAATATGTTTCAGATGATTAGACCAATCAACAAAATATTGAGTGAGATCAAAAAGCAATCAATCAGTTCAAGCAAATCAAGTCAGATTTAGAATCAATTGTTAGGAATCAGAGCGGTAAAGCACACAAGGATAGATCTCCCAAAATACAACCGATGAACAGAGAACCTACTTTGATACCAATTGTTAGGATCGGTTATTCGATAATGGCAAAGCTAGAAGGGGGGGTTGAATAGATTTGCAGCGGAAACTTAAGTAATTTGAAAATTACTTCTGATTAAAAGATCTACTCAATCAAAACCCCTTTGATCTGATGCAATGTGTGTGAGCAAAATAACAAGTAGTGTGTAGACGAAATCCCTAGCCATGCATCTAGCACAACACAATGCAAACCACAAGTCAAACCATAGTGCACAAGGGATTTTTAGGTGGTTCGGAGATCACACCACGTGACTCCTACGTCCACCCCTCACACATTGAGGACAAACTACTCAAGAACTGAGTACAACACACACACGAGCACACCGGCTCAACCACACAAACACACACTAGATCAAGTCCACAATTGATTGACCAACACGCCACACACGTTGTCTGATGCAAACACGCAATCAAAACAACAATCCACACGTGGATCAAGCACAAGGAATGCTTGAACCACTACCACACACACAAAGATATGAAAAGTGTAGAAGAAGAAGAGTTTAGAGATGTAGAAGTATATCCTGATGAAGAACTCTTCGTGGTGGTCATCCAGAAGACTTCAAGCTTCACGTCCTTGAAGACCACGTGATGATGGAGAATCTTGACTTGAAGATGAACCGGCTTCAACTCCGCTTGGAAGGTTGTTTTTCTTTGTTCTGGGCATAGAGTTGAAGTAGAGCAGCATGAAGAGAGCCTTCTTCTTGACCTTTGCTTAGGGTTTTGGTATGGTAGCTTCTTGCTGCGAAAATAGCCTCATATGATCCTCATATAATGGTGTCCAAACATAGAGAGTTGTGCTAAAAGGAAACACCCAAATATAGATCATATCCTGGCCATAAGATCTTCCCAAAACTCCGTCTGTCGACAGCCGACTTGCTGCTGTCGACAGGTGCTGACAGGTTTGCAAAATCCAGAAGACTGGCCTTCGGGAAACCATTTATGTGTGTATCTGTCGACAGGCGAAAATCATCTGTCGACAGATGCACTATTCATCTGTTGACAGATGCACTATTCATCTGTTGACAGGTGCACTATTTCAGCAATTTGTCTTGTTCTTTTGCACTTGAATTTTGGGCTTTGTCTTGCATAGAATCTCACCTACATTTAAGAACATTATTAGTGAGATATAATGAACATATAAAAGAACAAGTTAAACATGTTTTTCTTGATTAGCATTTACTTTTCTTGATTAACATTTGCTTGACTTAACATTCTCATTATGTTTCACATATTCACATCACATCAATTTGTATTGTTCATGAAATCTCGTCATCAAAAACAAACATACCATTATGTCAACTTAACATTCTCATGTAAACCCAACATTCTCCCACATGAGAACCCAACATTCTCCCCCTTTTTGATGATGACAAAACTTACAATTGATGTTTCTCCCCCTTTTGGCAACATCTAAAAAGATAAGTCATGCACAATTGGATAAGAATGAAGCAAAGAATTGTGTGACCACACAACTAAATTGTGAAAGATATGAGTGGGGAATGAGTGTTCAATGAGAATCTTAAGGTTGAGAACTGGTTTATACCCATTGCAAGATGTCATAGACACTAGTATTAAGACACGTAAAAATTCTACAATGGTTAAGAGATAATACTCCGGGAATCTCAAGTTATAGCATTTAGGATACATCGTCCAAAAACCTATGAAAGTAAGATAACCCCTTGAATAAAACCATTAAAGAAAATCATATACCTTAGTGGTGATTTTCAGTTGGTAAAGGAAGGTAATGTCCACATAAACATTTGACAATTGACAACCCATTGCCCTTGATTTAAATCTTGGAGGCTTCACTCTATTTCAAGCATTTGAACAATTTCTTTTGTCAAGTTAATGTGGGAAAAGTAGTAATTAGGATCACTTTCACCTTTTGACGTAAAGGTAGACATGAGGGATGCCCGTACCCCCGGTTACTCAGTGTGAGTGGCCATCATACCATTGTTCAGAGAAAATGAAAAGACTTTTTTACGTGAAGACAGACATTTGTGATGCCCATGTCCCCGGTTACTCAGTGATACTCATCATTGCTCTGCCTTTGTCCCATTTCAAATACTTTTTATGAACTTTTGAGTGTTTGAAATAGGTAGCTTTTCTCCTTTTTTCCTTTTTATTTTTTTAACAATCAAGGTCAATGATTATTTAATGTCAATGGTTAATGTAAAACATTAAGTTCAAAAACCTTCTTACTTATCAAACCATTTTAGAAACATGATAATCCACAAGGGAGTTATTCAAGTGAGTTAGGTTAAAATCATTAGATTTGATCAATGTTTTCTAGATGACACAACCTAGACTCAAGCACAAAATATTATATCAAAATCATTGTGATTAATTCAATGTCTTTGATACTATGTGAATATGAAAGGTTGCAATGAATATTAAGTCCAATTCTCTCCTTGCATCAATAATATGAACATACTCATAAGGTAAGGATTAGAGAAGATGAAGATTTATCATTGAAATGTGTATCTATCGACAGCAAGGGAGTGCCTGTCGACAGATGCACACAGACCTGAAAGACTTGGTTCTGGGAGGTCAAGAACTGTGCTCGACTGTCGACAGATGGAATTCGTCTGTCGACAGAAACACTCAGAGTTCAAAAATTGGTTTTTGTGAAGTCATATCTGTCGACAGTGTGGTTCAGGGCTGTCGATAGGAGCTTTGAAACTTCAGCTTTAAGGCTTTGAATTGAGAGTGACTTGAACCATAAGATTGAGGGATAAATACACATTGAGTATGAAGGGTATCCCTTATGAATTTCACTTACCTAGCCTTAACTTACTCCCCCATAGAGTGTGCATATGATAACCCTCATTCAAGCATTTGCACACAAAAGAGCATCCATAAGCATGTTCAAAATTTACTCCCCCATAACACATGCATAAAATAGCACATAATTAGCCGTATGCATAACATGACTTTTGGTACTTGGCAGAGTATTTTACTCACGCATAATGATAGTTTCCAAACAAGCATAACTTGTTTTTCCACATGTCATCATTTGATATACCAAGAGATCATGTGCACAGTTATGCAAGCAAGATGACCTAATTCCAACTGCTAAGAGGCATTATTATGTAGCGGTAGCATTAAGACACATTTTCATTGCTCAGATAAAAGTAAAGATCCATTTCAATTCTTGCAGTTCAAAACTGAAGTGATAAAGAGATTTTACCTGAACAGTCTTCAATCACAGTTGAAAAAAAAAAATACCTTTGTTCTCCATCATTTCTTGCCATGCACAGCCAATGTCATGAATCCATTTCTAATTTTTGGCTGCAAAACATCTCAGCTTGTTCATTAAGCTGATTTTGGGACCCACACTTGCTTGGGTCCTGCAATGACGTCAATGTTAGAATTCAACAATGATTTTGAATCCAAAGTGATTTTATTTTTTGAATAGCTGTATTTCTTTCATTAATGAAATTATGAGTATGGAGCTTGGGAACATGCACAAAATCATGATTCTTATGCCAACAGTTCTTAGACAAATGTCCATGTTCATGACATGTAAAGCATTGCACAACTTGACATTTTTATGAGAGTGTGATTTTTATACCAACAAAATTTAGCAAGATGACCAAGTCTATTGTATTTGAAGCAAATGGGTTGAGTACTTACCTGGAGCTTACCATAGTGTGATTGCATTTGTTGGAATCTCTGAGGTCCTTTAGAGTACCTTTGATTATCCTTAGGTTGAGAAGAAGAGGAGATGGTACCCTTTGGTATCACTTGGCATGATGTGGAGTTGGAGATTTCCTTGAAACATTCTGGGCTGCTGGAGGAGGTGTGGAGACCTTGTAGACTCTTGTTTTCTTTTCCATTTTCTTTTTCTGGTTTTCAATTGAAACATGATTCTTCCTTTTTGCAGCACTTTTGTTCAATTTTTTCTTTTCCGCTTTCAATGCAACAATTTCTTTTTTAGGAGTTAGAAGTTGGTTTTTCATGACATATAGACCATTTTGTATTTTGTTCTTTTCAATTTCACTTTGAACGACTTGATTTTTCAAATTAGCAATTTTCTTCTTAAAATTGTTCCATTCATCATTTAATGGTCTGTCATGATACAAGCTTTCAATCTTCTTTTTTAGATGATTATTTTCCTCAACCAGTTGATTGCAATTTTCTTTTATTTGGTAATCATGAGCCATGTTGGAGATTTGTTTGTTCAATTAATCATTATCAAATTTGAGATTCTCATTATGATCAATCAATTTTTCATTTTCATTTTTCAAATCAAAATTTTCAGATTCAAGCTGATCATGATCTTCTTTCAATTTAGAAAACATGATTCCATAGTTTTTGACTTCATTTTCCAATTTTTCATTCTTCATTTTCAATTTTTCATTTTCTTCCTAGAATGATTGAGCATTGTCAATTATCATTTCATTCTTCTCCAATTTTTCTTTTAGCTTCTTGTTTTGAGCTTTTACCTTCTTAAATTGATTGGACAAGTGCTCATAGCATTCTATCAATTCATCATAGGATATATCATCCTCTGAATCAGAATTAGATATTGATGCATCAAATGGATCTGAATTGGATTTACCTGACCTTTGAGAGTTGTTTGACTTCTCTGACAGATGTGATCCTTCAAATTCGTCTGAACGGGAAGATCCTCTTGAGCTGCCATGAGCCATGTAGCATTTTTCTTCCGTTCCCTTTCTAGACTTGCATGTTTTCATAGAGGAGACCTGCATTTCATCAACCTTGTCATCAAACTCAATTATCATAGGTCTATTTATGATGCTTGAGAACTTAGCCATATTTCTGAATATGTTTCAGATGATTAGACCAATCAACAAAATATTGAGTGAGATCAAAAAGCAATCAATCAGTTCAAGCAAATCAAGTTAGATTTAGAATCAATTGTTAGGAATCAGAGCGGTAAAGCACACAAGGACAGATCTCCCAAAATACAACCGATGAACAGAGAACCTGCTTTGATACCAATTGTTAGGATCGGTTATTCGGTAATGGCAAAGCTAGAGGGGGGGGGGGGGGTTGAATATATTTGCAGCGAAACTTAGCAATTTGAAAATTACTTCTAATTAAAAGATCTACTCAATCAAAACCCCTTTGATCTGATGCAATGTGTGTGAGCAAAATAACAAGTAGTGTGTAGACGAAATCCCTAGGCATGCATCTAGCGCAACACAATGCAAACCACAAGTCAAACCACAATGCACAAGGGATTTTTAGGTGGTTCGAAGATCACACCACGTGACTCCTACTTCCACCCCTCACACAGTGGGGACACACTACTCAAGAACTGAGTATAACACACACACGAGCACACCGGCTCAACCACACACACACACTAGATCATGTCCACAATTCATCTAACCAACACGCCACACACGTTGTCTGATGCAAACACGCAATCAGAACAACAATCCACACGTACAGAATCAAGCACAAGGAACGCTTGAACCACTACCACACACACAAAGATATGAAAAGTGTAGAAGAAGAAGAGTTCAGAGATGTAGAATTATATCCTGATGAAGAACTCTTCGTGGTGGTCGTCCAGAAGACCTCAAGATTCACGTCCTTGAAGACCACGTGATGATGGAGAAGCTTTACTTGAAGATGAACCGGCTTCAACTCCGCTTGGAAGGTTGTTCTTCTTTGTTCTGGGTAGAGAGTTGAAGTAGAGCAGCATGAAGAGAGCCTTTTCTTACCTTTGCTTAGGGTTTTGGTATGGTGGCTTCTTGCTGTGAAAATAGCCTCATATAATCCTTATATAATGGTGTCCAAACATAGAGAGTCGTGCTAAAAGAAAACACCCAAATATAGATCATATCTGGCCATAAGATCTTCCCAAAACTCCGTCTGTCGACAGCCGACTTGCTGCTGTCGACAGGTGCTAACAGGTTTGCAAAATCCAGAAGACTGGCCTTCCGGGAAACCATTTTCTGTGTGTATCTGTCGACAGGCGAAAATCAATCTGTCGATAGATGCACTATTCATCTGTTGACAGGTGCACTATTTCAGCAACTTGTCTTGTTCTTTTGCACTTGGATTTTGGGCTTTGTCTTGCATGGAATCTCACCTACATTTAAGAACATTATTAGTGAGATATAATGAAATATAAAAGAACAAGTTAAACATGTTTTTCTTGATTAGCGTTTGCTTTTCTTGATTAACATTTGCTTGACTTAACATTCTCATTATGTTTCACATATTCACATCACATCAATTTGTATTGTTCATGAAATCTCATCATCAAAAACAAACATACCATTATGTCAACTTAACATTCTCATGTAAACCCAACATTCTCCCACATGAGAACCCAACAGTGGCTTGTTGGATAGCATGGGAGATTAAAACCTTGATGCTCTCAATGATGCTACTGCTTAACCTGGAAACCTACTCAAAATGTCTTCCACACGTTTCCTTCCAGATTTCCCAAGTAATGAGAATGCTACCATATATAGAAATGAAGCCAAGGGAGACGATAGCTTGGAGTTCTGAATAGCCCTCCAACAGCAAGATGTAATGTGGTCATGCCTGAGAATAGGAGAGGTTAGAAAAGGCCTAAACCAATTCCATAGACTAACAGCAAGATCACTTTTAATGAACAGGTGCTCGATGTCTTCATACTGAGGATTGCAACAACACGAGCATCTAGAAACCATATGAATACCTTGATCAGAAATTCTAGAGTCAACTGGGACTGCCCTGTTGATCATCTTCCAACAGAAAAGGGAGGCCCTTCTGAGAAAGTTGTGATGCCATATTTTAACCAAAGTAGGTCTGTAGACCCCACGAGATCTCAACAAGTTGTAAGTCGATTTGGAGGTGAAGGAGCCATCATGAGAAGGAGACCATATGCACACATCTTCCTCATCAGAGAGTTGAATTTTTCCTAAAATCTTAACACTAGGGAGCATCTGCCAGAAGTGATGATTAACATCCCGAAGAACCTCACTAACCATGGCGTGTGGAGCATTCATAGGATCATGCAATGTAAATCGCAGAGGGGTTTTACCTGCCCAAGAGTCATAGAAGAAATCCACTTTCCTACCATTTCCCAGTAACCATCTTGTGTTCATTAATTAGCACATTTGCAACGGTAAAAATATTTTTCAGAAGCCCCTGCAATGGAAGGGAGCACAGTCTCGCATATCGGGCCCAGAGAGAAGTGCCATGATAGATGTTCCATAGTTGTTTGGTAGCCAAAGATAGCTGAACATGCCATAAACTATTAACCCCAAGACCACCCTCTTGAATGGAACGTTGGATAATAGTCTAGAGGATCCAATGGCTTCTGTGAGCACCATCAATACGGCTCCAAAAAAAGGAAGCACAAGCTCTGTCAAGAAGGCAATAACACCCTTGGGGAGGACAGAGGCCGAAGCAATGTAGATGGGAATGGAACACAACACAGAGTGAATAAGAGTGACCCAGCCAGCCTGAGAGAAAAACTTGGATTTCCAACTTCAGAGCTTTCTGTGATTTTATCAAATAAGAACTTAAAATCAGAGACATTAACCCTGCCTTCTTTCAGAACAACCAAGATAGTCAGGGTCCCCTTTGCTTCTTGAAACCCGTGATGGCCTTGATTCTAATAGCAGTACCACCAGGAGCTTTTTTAGATAGAATAAAGTGGCTTTTACTCTTGTTGATTTTCTGACCTGATGACAGTTCATAGGCATGTAAGAACTTTAGAAGAGCAGAAATGTTGGCGGCATGCCTGTTAGTAAAAAGGAGCGTATCATCAGCATACAATAAGTGAGATACAGGGGGACAAACTCTTGGTCCTGCAGAAGGTTTGAGGGCACCAATAGAAAGTTGCTGCCGAAGGCCCCTACTAAGGACCTCCTCCATAATAATAAATAAAGTTGGTGCAATGGGATCCCCCTGTCTGAGGCCCCTGGATGATTGAAATACCCAGCTTGATGGCCATTGACAAGCACAAAAAACCAACAATTAGAGATCAACATACCCACATATGAAATGAACTTGTGGCAGAAACCAAATTGGTGAAGAACAGCAAACAAAAACTCCCATTCAACTCGATCAGAAGCCTTCATCATATCAAGCTTAAAGATGACATTATGGCCCCTAATCTTGCGTCCAAGCTCCTTAAGCAAGCATCTAGATAAAGACACATTATCAATAATGGAACGACCCTTAACGAAGGCACCCTGCTCCTTAGAGATAATCTGAGGAAGAATATCCGTAAGGTGGTCACAAATAATTCTGGAAATAATTTTGTGACAGAAGTTACACAAGCTTAAAGGGCAAAATTCGGAAAGCTACAAAAGTAACTGGATCGTTAACTTTGGGAATGAGAGCAATAAGGGTAGAGGTGACCCCGCGAGGTAAAGGATACCCGCTGAAGAAGCCTTCCACTGCCTCGAAGATGTCAGTACCAATGATGTCCCAACAAGAGGTGTAAAAACTCCCAGAATATCCATCAAGACCGGGTGCTCCATTACCATTCATAGACCATACCGCACGCTTCACCTCGTCGAAGGAAGGGGAGGAACATAGTTGGTCATTCTGAGAGTGAGAACTAGGAATAGCCTCCAGAATGTTATTGTCAATCACATAGTCACCAGAAGATAGATCTTTTCAATAATTAAGTCTCTAGGTAGTCTTGATATGGGAGGACAAGGCCCCCCATCGGTTGGAGTTCAAGAGCCCCATTGATTGCTGATGAAGCCTTCTATTGATTATGAAAGAGCTTCAGATGTCAATTGGAGAACAAGGTCCTCCATTGATTGGTGTTTCAATGTCATATCGATTGCTAACTATCAAGGCAATCAATTATCAAACACAAGGCAATTGATTGTCAATTAACAAGGCAATCGATTGTCAAATACAAGACAATCGATTGTCAATTATCAAGGCAATTGATTGCCAATTAACAAGGTAATCAATTGCCATGGAGAGGCAATCAATTGGTGATCATCAAGGCAAGTGATTATCATAAGGATGCAATCGATTGGTATTTAACAATGCAATCGACTGTCGTAAAGACAATCAATTGGTGAAGGAAAAAATATCGATTGCTGACCAACATCGATTGCTGATGAAAATATCGATTGTTCATTAGAACATCAATTGCTGAAGGACAAACATTGATTGCTCATTTAGAACATCGATTACTGAAGAAAAATATCGATTGTTCATTTGAACATCGATTGCTGAAGGACAAACATTGATTGCTCATTAGAACATTGATTATTAAAGAAAAATATCGATTATTCATTTGAATATCTATTGATGAAGGACAAACATCGATTGCTCATTTAGAACATCGATTATTGAAGAAAAATATCAATTGTTCATTTAAACATCGATTCTTGAAGGACAAACATCAATTGCTCTTTTAGAACATCGATTACTGAAGAGAAAACATCAATTATTCATTTGAACATCCATTGCTAACCAGATCTGATGGACCTTTTGATTGAGCTTGGAAATGAGAATCAATTGGTGACTAAGTGTTCTAATTGCTGAACAAAATATTCAGCAGTCTTTCTATTCAGTGTGTACTCACACAAATTGTTGAACAAGGGCTTAGAAAATCATTTGTTTAGTGTTGCAGATGACATTGATTCCTGGACAAGGGTCTAGTAATCATCTGGTTGGGGTTAATATCATGTTACTAGACAAGGGCTTTGTAAGCCCCCAATTGGTTTTCACCAATGGTTTCTCATGAGTTATTAGCCTATGTTAATAGGCTCTCTATCCGTCTAATTCTTAGGAATTCTACTCATTGGGCCTCCATGGTTTGGCAAGAAATCCTAAGTTCTCATTCCCTTTTTATGAACGAACTTCATTCGCTCATTTACATTAATTATCCTGATTGAGGCCTTACTCAATCTTGTCCACTAATTTGTCCCCATTTATTTGGGATTTAAAATCAAAGTTGTTACAACAACCTATGCATCTGTCGATCTATCTAGTCTGTTTATAACTAAATTGTCGATAGATTGCATCATCTGTTGACCATTGAAGTGGTTTCTCTCATGCTAAAATTTCCTTTTTGGTTTTTCAATATGTTTTTGACTTGGATATTTGGAATACAATGATTGTTTGCTTGTGTTTTCATTTCAAATTTGTTTCGAGGATTTGTTTCTTTAACAAAAGTTGTTATGAATGATTGTCCAATTTTATTTTTATTTTCATTTTGAAAACCTAGCCCATGCTTAGTGGTGTTCATACGAGCCCCTAAGATGACATCTAGATTTTCCTTTCCCTTGACAAACTTTGACAAAGTGTCTTGTTTACCATTCAATTCTTTTTGAATCTCTTCCACTTTTACTTGAAGCATTTCTTTTTCCATTTTGAGATTTTTAACAGATTCAATCAAAACTTGTTTTTCTTTTTCTGCATTTTGAAATCTTTCTTTAGCACTATCAAGTTGCTCATGAAGAGTTTATTTTTCATTTTTCAAATTATTTACCTAAGTGCATAGAACATCAATTTGTTTAGAATTTGAAGGATCATGCAAGATATTGTTTTCTTTTTCAATAATTTATTCTTAGATTTGTATTCACAGAAATTTTCGAATAGGGAAATATATGCCTCTTCCCATTCATCAACAGAAAAATCTTCAAATAAAGAGTTTACTTAAGTATTCTCCTCACTTGTTGCGATGAGACAAGTAATTTCCTCACCATCAGATTTATTTTTCTCTTGCACATCCATGTCGTCATCACTCCAAGTGGTCAGCATGGCCCTTGTCCTCTTGAAACATTTGATTTTTCAGTTTTCATTTGAGATCCAAGCATTCTTCTCTCATATGCCATTGCTTCCTACATTCATAGCAAATAACAACATTAGTCTTTTTACTTAAGTTAGGTTTCTTGCTCAATTTAGGTTTCTTAGAGAAGTCTCCCTTTGAGAAAGGTTTGAATTCACCTTGGCCCTTCTTTTTCAAAAATTTCTTGAATTGTCTTGTTAGTAAGGCCATCTCACTGTCATTCTCATCATTAGAGGAATCATCACATTCACTATCAATAACAATTTTAGAACTAGATGATGCTTTCAATGCTAATGGTTTCTTTTGATTCATTTCAGACACATTTCTTTTCAAGTTGATTACATATGTCATCAAGGAACCTATTAACTCATCTAATTGCATGGTAGAAAGATTCTTGGAATCTTATTAATAGTGGTCTCTGTGTGCCAAGTGGAAGGGACCATAGTGCCTTCCTCACAAGGTCACTGTTTGAATAGTCCTTTCCAAGACCATTAAGCCCATTCACTATTAGCATGAATCTAGCAAACATTTTAGATATAGTTCATCATTTTTCATTTGAAGATTTCATACTCAAAAACTAACATGCTAGCTTTCGTTTATCTTATCTCAGAGGTTCCTTCATAGATGAGTTGAAATTTTTCCACATTTCTTTTGTGGACTTACATGATGATACTCTTGAATATTCCTTGGGATGGATGGCACACTGCATCATATTCAAGGCACTCCAGTTAAGTGTAGCCTTTCGAACTTCTTCCCTCATCCATGTGCATTCATCTTTAGGTAGCTCAGCAAGCCCTTTATCTACAATTCTCTATAGTTCATAGTCTTGTGCCCTCAGAAACACTTGCATCCTATTTTTCCAGTACGAATAATCAGTTCCATCAAAAAATGGTGATCTAGTGACTGAGTGTTCCTTAGCCACGAAACCCCTATCCACATTCATAGTGGATCTCTCTTGATTGTTAAATCAAACACCTAAAAGGCTATATGAGAACGAAGCACTGATACAAATTGAAGAGTTGTGAAAATTCAACTAAAAATGTGTATGTAGAAGGGGGGGTTGAATAGATTCACCCTCTTCTAAATTACTGATCAATTCTTTAAAAAAATTACTTAAACGTACAGAGCAAAGTGCACAACAAGTCTCCGAGTTCAGACTTAAGATACGGGAGGATCACTGTTTGATCGACCAGATCTAAGTCAAACTAGACAAGAGGACTTCGAACACCAACCAGTGTGTGTGCGTAATATTTTACCAATCAAATGGACATGCATTGCACAAAAATTCGTACTCAAAAGCATGCCTAGCATGCATCTAGAGAATAACCATATCAAACGATAGTGCAAACAGATTTAAGGTGGTTCAAATCACTTCACAGTGATCCTACATCCACCATCACACACACACACACACACGAATTCCCTTTACTCTGAAGTAAAAAGGGGTACAACACACACTAGTGAGATCTGATCAGTAGAACCTGATAGATCAAGTTCAACACACACACATGAATTAGATTTCCAAGAACAAGACAGAGAAGTGGGGATCTAGGGAATTTGAGTTCAAGAATCAAGGAACTATATCTCCTTAGCCTAGGAATGATGCTTGAATCTTGAATCCATGGAGGGTTGACTTGATCTTCTCAGTTGGACGAGCTTCTTCAACATTTCTGCTCTACTCAGAATAGGGTATTGTACTGCCTTGAGCTCTGGCCATCTACACCCTTTCCAAGGCTCCAATCTCATCCTTAGTCACCATATGATAAAAAGAGGGATATTTATAAACCCTTGTAGTGTGTGACACTTGCCTTGGGGCACATGTGTACCACATACGAGGAGGACCCCGTGCATTATGGTTGTCCCACGTAGCTTACGTGCTTCATTAAGTACTGTCATCTATCGATAGATCCAACTAGGGTGTCGACCATTACTATGTAGGAAGTTCTCCCAGAAGTTTACATCTCTCAATCTTCATCATCTATCGATAGTCGATATCTGGGTTGTCGACCGATCCTTTTTTCATACCGATTGATGACTTTAACCAATCGATTGCCTAATCCTGTATCAACTGGTGACTTCACCAATCGATTGTTGTTTCTATATTGATTGGTAATTTGTCCAATCAATTGCTAACATTGTATGTTTCGATTGGTGACTTGACCAACTGATTGTTATTCTTGTATCGATTGGCGACTTGTCCAATCGATTGCTAACCTTGTATGTTTCGATTGGTGATTGACCAACCGATTGTTATTCCTATATCGATTGGTGAATTGTCCAATCGATTGTTGACCTTGTTTGTATCAATTGGTGACTTGACCAACCGATTGTTGTTCTTGTATCGATTGGTGACTTGTCCAATCTATTATTGTTCTTCATTGTAGTCCTCATCTGTCGATAGTTGGTTCTATGTCTGTTGGCCATTACTATGTGCATTCTGCATTTAGTAACATCTTTTCTACTTGACTTTGAAGTTTGTCTTTGAACTTGTCAACCTGTATAAAGCTATACATAGTTATTTACTTGTTCAATGCATTTCACTCATCAGTATACAATTTACATGAGTCTAATAAATCTATGAGATCAATTTAACCAATCATGATTTGAATGAAATTGCTATCATCAAAAATTATTCTCAAGGTATACAACCCAACACACTTGGGCATCAAATGAGACGTACCTTGGGTGATTATCTCCATTCTTGAGGGAAAGCTTGGGCCTCTAAAATACATATAAAGATATAAATTAGACCCTAAAAATATATATATATATATATAATTTGAAGATTAAGGCATAATTTGAGTGTTTTAGGTCCACTACATTAAATCCATTTTAGTGTTTCACTACATCGCCCAGTGAGATGTTTTAAGCATGCTTTGTTATCATCAAAATCAATTTTTGTATAACCAAAGTACAACATACCACATGTGTCTTCTTGGAGGATTGTGATGGCAATAGTGAAAACTCAATCAATCGTAGCTTGATAGAGAGGAAGAAAAGAAAGTTTAAGCTTATCATCAATGGATGCCTAAAAAGATTGGACAATGAAGAACTGTGTATGCTTTTTGTTGAATGAAAGCTTTCCTTGGTGATCACACTAGAACTGCTCATGGAGAGGTTTTCTTAATGTGGACATTGAAGGAAGGAGTGTTTGCTTAATCCGCTCTCTTTTTCTTTGAAGGCTCACAAAAGATGAAGCTCTTTTTCTCTTTCCTTAGCTCTTTCACACCTTATGATTCATGTCTTGGTCACATATTGTAAATGCTTGGAGAATTTGACCGTTGTGAGGTGTGACTTTTTCCTTCTTCTACTCCCTTGTTGGGCTTGTCCTTTTGTGGCTACTCTTGAATGTTTGAGATATGAGGGTGTTGCATTTGAATCCTGGAGAGGCTTCATTGGTATTTTCTTCTTTTTCCTGCAATATACATTTTTAAGCAAAATGTAGATTTATTGACAACATATTTTATGTTTTGGTTAGGCTATCCTACTTGTCATTCCCTTGTCCCACCATCTGGGTATTTTCTCTTCGGCTACTGGCTAGTCTATTTTAAGCATATGTCGAGAGTTCCCCTAGCACCTCACCCCTCTCTTAGCCATGTAACTTGGCCATGGGAAGTGGTCTGGGCATTTGCTTGACAGGAGTGGGCAAGTGAGCCAGTGTGCACTACTGTTGTTGTAGGGGTGAGATATTGTGGGTGCCGTTGACCTCTTTGAGATAGATAGGTGGTGCACTGAGTAAGATTATTGAAAGTCATTCCCTATCATTGTAGGCACGTGCTCAAGCATATGTATGATTTGTTCTTGACCCGATGTGCTCAAGATAACCGCTGCCAATTTGAGGAAATTGCATCGATGGATCTTGGTTATATTATGCAGGTGAGATTGATTTTATAAGTTGACTGGGTATATAAGCTTTGGATGTCACTCTTGTTCATATTTTATCCCAATGACATGTCATCTTCTAGTCATATATTGTGGGAATGAATATTTATATATATATAGCTTAATCCTGCTAATTTCAGGAAATTGCCTCGATGGATCTTTCCCTTTTTCGTTCGTATCAGCTGCGACATCTAAATCTATGTTTTTACCTGTCTCCTTGTAGTTTGTCCTTGTATTTTTGTTTAGAATTAGATTGTCGCTGCTATTTCCGTGAGTTGGTCTCTTTTGCAAAACCTCTTTTTCCGATGGTCGTCAAGACTCTGGTGGATCACCTCGATTTCGGATGTGGAGCAGTTGGATTTGCTCTGGTTTTAGGGCAGACATGCAGACCGCTCAACCTTCCTTTTCAGATCAACTGCAAGTATGCTACACAAAATTTCTCCGTCAGGGCAGACCCGAGTCTTGCATTGGACTTTGCGGCTCTCCTAACCAATCGATCTATTCCTGATCGGTCCTAGTATTAATTACCAGGTAACTTGGTTCCCCAACACTAAGGGCATGTCTAATACGTACCCATCAACATCTTGTATTTCTCTTTGATGTTCTATGTACCCGTGTGCTCTTGCATTCCACCACTCACCTATTTTGTAATATTTGGTGGTTAATTTAATACAATAATCCTTTCATGGAAAAGAAAAAAGAAAAACAACAGATCGCGTGAACCTGCGTAATTTCTACACGCAAATATACCCAATATTACCTTTTTAGAAGAATCAAGTACCAATACACCCATTACATCTTACATATTCTACTTAATTTATTTCTAAGCGTTCTTATATTGACATGTATCTCCATAATGCAAAAAGATTTCGTCCTATATATTTAAGTAGTAATTTGCCTTTTGTTCGGCTTAATTCAGATGGATTTATACGAAAAGGATTAATCTATCACTATTTAATGTTTTCATAAGATTAACATAGTATGTCCATATATATATATATATTATTTGTAAAGTATTATATTTCTACGTGTCATTTCTGTTGTTGAGCTTTGACGATGTAACTGAAACAATATTCCTTGATATAGAGGTATTTTACGATGATTTATAAAATATGTGGGTATAGAGAAAAAAATACTCAAGATTGCCATCCCCTCCCAGGCCCTAACTTTGGTGAAATTTCAGCCTCCGCCCTGGTTTAACCATAACCCTTCATGTGGACAGGCACAGACCTTCACACGACTTTCACAAGTTCATGGCAACAAGTTCCTAAGAAGAGCCAGCGTCATAGCAACTATTTCACCTTTCTTTTTCTGTCTTAATTTCCTTGGTCAAGGTTTACATGTTCTCCTCGGATGAAAAGAAAATTAAAAAACTATGTAAACATATCTGTCTTGATAGAGAACATTGATTTTACATAAATTGCAACAGTTGTGTATCTTTAAATGATATTTCCAAGCTGAATGGCCAAAGCAAGCATCTGAGATACCAAATAATTCCCCTTAACACTTACGAAACCTGTCACTTGAATCCCCATTATAACATGCAGGACCAACCTGAAAGCCATAATGCAGGCTCGAGCGGTCGGTACCCCAACACTATGGTCCCAGTGCCACCTAGCTAGAGTTGTGTCTCATCATGCACCTTTACTTATAGACACCAATGATGACCCAAGTAGGAGGGGACCCATTCCTTTCAGATTCGAAGACTTCGGGTGGAAGAGAAGGGATTGCTTGGACATCATCAGAGATTCTTGGGAACAAGACACTAAAGGAGATGGTCTAGTGAGAATTTCAGACAAGATCAGAAGAACTAAAGTGACTTTGAGGAAATGGAACAAAAGCTGTGTTGGAAATCTACAGAGACCAATTACAGAATTGAAGGCCTATGTCGAGGAGCTGATTTTAGAGAATCATTTTCATCTCTCCCACCACCCATGGAGACTAAACTGACAGACTCAAGAAAGGAAACTTGCGGAGTTACTAGAACTAGAGGAATGCTTCTAGAGACAAGAGTCTAGACTGGCATGGTTTTAAGAAGGGGACCAAAATACAAAGTTCTTTCGCACTACAATCATTACTAGGCGGAGAGCTAACAGAATTGACAGACTGATCAATGCAGATCGGTGGAATTAATCTGTCACACTGATATAACTCAGGAACTAACCAGTCACTTCCAAGGCAGATGGGAGATGGAAAGACGACTTATTGTTAGACTAGAAGAAGTAATTCAGTTTAAGAAACTAAGCAATCTAAAAGCCAGATATCTTGAAAGGCCTTTCTCATGTGAGGAATTAAAAAAAGTCATACTGCAAATACCTGCTAAAAAAGCACCAAGTCTGAGTGGTCTAAATGCCAGCTTCTACAAGAATAGTTGGGAAATCATCAAGGAAGACATAATGCGATCGGTACAAGACTTTTATTGGAATGGCTTTATGCCCCCATCCATCGATACCACATTTATCCCTCTAGGTGGCAAACCCCAAAAGATGCAAGGACGGGAGATCCGTTAGTTTATGTAATGAAATGTGTAAAATAATAGCCAGATTGAACAGACTAAGAGAGGTCATTGCAAAGCTAGTTTCCATAGAGCAATCTGCTTTTATACTAGGTACAACTTTGGTTGACAATATACTTGTTGCACAAGAGATTGAACACTATGAACAACAAGAGAAAACCCAGGGACTTGGTGATGAATCTGATGATGAAGCTTGACATAGAGCAAGCATATGATAGGGTTGACTGGAATTTTATTGATGAGGTGCTATATACGATGGGTTTTGGCGAGAAATGGAGGAGATGGATTGGCGCGTCTGTCAAGCACTTCAATGGCACTGCTTTTCAATGGAACACCCTGAAGATGTTTTTCCCCTTCGAGAGGTCTCAGACAAGGAGACCCTTTATCACCTTACCTCTTTCTGCTCATGTCAGAAGTATTATCAGCTGCTCTAAAAGTTGAAAAGAAGAAGGGCACTCTTCAAGGATATAAGCATGGAAATTCCAGTGTCGTTGTTAACCACCTGCTTTATGTTGATAACATTACTTTTCACAAAAGCTGAAGAGCCTGAAATCAATACATTCAGGGAGGTAATAGGTAAGTATTGCTCGGTCAGGAAAAAGGTCAAAGATGTAGCCAAGAGGATTAGCCAATAGATAGGAATAAAATCGCATGATAACATTGGCAAATATTTAGGAGTCCAGATCACACATATTAACCCAGCTGAGATTGCGTACAAGGAGATCTTGAAGAGAGTGAAGGAGAAATTGGCAGGATGGAAAGGTAAATCAATGTCCATGGCTAGCAGAGTTATTCTAACTAAACATGTGCGTCACACAATTCCTATCTATTGGATGGGCGTTATAAGTTTTCCAAGCTAAACAGTCAAGGAAGCTCACTACAAGAAACATGACATATGTCAGAGGCTTATAGCCGTTGACAAAACATATAAAATCGTTGACAAAAATATATGTCAGTGGTCTTTAAACTGTTGATAAAGTCGTTGACAAACTAGTCATCGACTAATATTTATCAGCGACCGTTACTAACCGTTGACAAATGCTATATATGTCAGCGGTTAACATCCAATGACATATATTGGATATATCGATAGATACATCCGATGACATATATTGGATATATCGATAGATGTATTGAGATGTAGTACATATGTCAGCGGCTGGGTTGATGACATACGAAGAATATGTCAGCGACTCCCTCCAGCCGCTGACAAAGATATTTTTTTTAAGAAAAAAAAATCATGTCGCCCTCTTGGTCGCCTCCGCCCCTGCAACCCCCCCCCCCCCCCCCCCCCGCCTCTCCCCCTCCCGATCCAGCACCGCCCAGAACAGCTCGTTGAAGTCCTCCATCCCTGCATTCCCCATCAGCCCCCTGCAGAACCCCTCTATGTGCCCCTGTATCTTCTCCGGCATCTCCCTTCCCAGCAAGAAGTTGAAGCCCTCCTCCGACAGCCGCCCCTCGATCACCCCCTCCATTCCAGACATGAAGTACTTGAGAGACGAGAGGAACGACTCAGATTCCTCAATTGCCTGCACCAACGAGAATTCTGCGGTTGAATATATATGGAACAATTTTCGATCTAGAGAAAGCATTTATGAAGGATTATTGCTTAAAAGAAAATGATAGATCGTGATAAATCATTTCCCTTAAACACGTTGCCGAAGAAGGGAAGGAAGCTCTACCTTGCAGGCAATGAAGCAATAGCAGGGGCTCCGGAGGTAGTGCTTCACTCGTCATCGTCAGGCACTCCACCCGGTGCTGTCGACGGGTTGCCCTTGTCTGCGCTCCACATGGCGTCGTTGACGATGGCGTCGTCCCAGCGACGGCTCTCTGCCGACTCCTGATCCTTGCTGCGGAGGTGGACGAGGAGGGCGATGGCGCCGCCGAGGGACCCAGAGTAGAGGAAGCCGGGGAGGGAGGGTGGGAAGCAGGCGCGGAAGGCGTCGAAGACAGAGAGGCAGTCGTCCACCACGGGGTTGATGTCGGGGATGTGGGCTTGGAGGCCATCGGAGAAGCCGTGGCCCTGGTGGTCGAGGGCGCAGACGGTGAAGCGGCCATGCTCGACGAAGATGGAGGTGAGCTGGAGAAACCAGTTGGACTCGCCGGTGAAGCCGCGGACGACGCAGAGTATGCCGGCGGGGTCACCGGCAAGGGGGACCCAAAACTGGTTGAAGATGTTGAGGCCCCGGGGATTGCGGTAAGTGGAGGTGGTGTGGGCGACGCCGTGTTGGGAGTAGAACTCCTCCGGCGTGAGGGGGCGATCTCAGGAAAAGAAAGAAAAAGGAAGGCGGGGAGAGAGAGAGAGAGGGCAGGGCCGGTGGATGGGTTATTTTTGTAACAAAGTATTTAGAAATACTTTGTGCACGTTTGCACGGTTAAAAATGCTACGCTGGAATCACCGGGTCATTGATCATTGGTCCACGTATAACTCGCCCACGTCAGCCGCCCTTACACCTCGCCACCTGTTACGCAGCTTCTCGAGACGTTTCATCATGAAACCGCCACATCACGAAACCGCAATTATGTGAGATATTTTTTAAACCTAATTTTGCTCTTCCCGCCTTTTGTGCCAATTTGTCACTGGAAATTATGAGTCTTTGTAAAGTGGAATTTTGTATTTGTCACTATAATCTTTGTATTTGTCACTGGAATGAACTTATTTGTCACTACAATTCGTAAGTCTATGTAAATTAGAATCTTATATTTGTCACTGGAATCTTTCTACTGAAAGGAATGTATTTGTCACTGGAATCTTTCTATTTGTCACTGGAATCTTTCTATTTGTCACTGAAATGAATGTATTTGCCACTGGAATCTTTCTACTGAAAGGAATGTATTTGTCACTGGAATCTTTCTATTTGTCACTGGAATCTTTCTATTTGTCACTGAATTGAATGTATTTGTCACTGAAATCTTTCTATTTGTCACTATAATTCGTAAGTCTATGTAAAGTGGAATCTTTCTATTTGTCACTACAATGAATGTATTGTCACTGAAATCTTTCTATTTGTCACTACAATTCGTAAGTCTATGTAAAGTGGAATCTTTCATTTTGTCACTAGAATCTATCTATTTGTCACTGAAAGGAATGTATTTTTCACTAGAATCTTTGTATTTGTCACTGAAATGAACTATTTGTCACTACAATTCGTAAGTCTATGTAAACTGGAATCTTTCTATTTGTCACTGGAATCTTTTTATTTGTCACTATAATTCTTAAGTCTATGTAAAGTGGAATCTTTCTATTTGTCATTGGAATCTTTCTATTTGACACTTCAATGAATGTATTTGTCACTGAAATCTTTCTATTTGTCACTACAATTCGTAGTCTATGTAAAGTGGAATCTTTCTATTTGTCACAGGAATCTTTCTATTTGTCACTACAATTCGTAAGTCTATGTAAAGTGTAATCTTTCTATTTGTCACTAGAATATTTCTACTTATCACTACAAATTGTAAGTCTGTGTAAAGTGGAATCTTTCTATTTATCACTAGAATCTTTCTATTTGAGATAATAGAAATCTTTCTATTTGTGATAAATAGAAAGATTCTAATGACAAATAGAAAAATTCCAGTGACAAAGACTCATTACTCCATTTAGATGTTGCAATGGAGGAGGCTCTTCTCAGATTATTTTGGCACAAAAGGCGGGAATGACAAAATTAGGTTTAAAAAATATCTCACACAATTGCGGTTTCGTGACTGTGGCGGTTTCATGATGAAACGCCTCGAGAAGCTGCGTAGCAGGCGGCGAGGTGTAAGGGCGGCTGACGTGGGCGGCTTGCACGTGGACCAAGACTAGCCACCCGGTGATTCCAGCGTGACGTTTGTGACCGTGCAAACGTGCACAAAGCATTTCTCTTTGTCAACGGCTTTTATAGCCGTTGACATATGTTATATATGTAAACGTTTATTCGTAGCCGTTGACATATATTAAAAGGGCGGAAATGTCCCGCCATTTTTTCATCAATATATGTCAACGGCTATCAAAGGTCGTTGACATATATTAAGCTTATGTCAACAGCTTGTTTTAGCCATTGACATATGTTACTTGTGTCAACGGATTATAGTAGCCGTCGACATACGTTAAGTTTATGTCACGGCTTGCGATAGCCATTGACATATGTTACGTTAACGTCAACGGATTACCGTAGCCATTGGCATATATTATCTTATGTCAACGACTTGAGTAGCCGTTGACATATGTTAATCATATGTCAACGGCTTCCTATAGCCGTTGACATATATCTTATATATCTATGACTATTTCTAGCCGCTGACAAAAAGTAGTTGACAAATCCCACCACTCTTGTAGTGAAGATAGAAGAGATATCCATGAGTTTCATATGCAGAGGTGTGGAGGCTGTTTCTAGCCTCCTAGGCTTGCAGGGGCCCATCATGACCCAGTGGGCCGCCTGGGCTTCGTTCGTTGAGCCACGTGTCCTCGGGTCTGGCCCAAGGCTCCAGAACACACTCTGATCACCAGGCGCCCAAGTGTCCCTAAGGGCTGTCTCCGAACACCCTGCCACCTGTTCGAGCAGGACACGGCCTACTGAGCAGGTCATGCTCGAGCCTCATGATCCATCACCAAACATGGCTGTGCTTCTGAGCACCGAGTAGCCTGGCTGGTAATCGAGCAGATTCTTGTTCGGTGCCCTTCAGCCAGAAACCCTCGAAACGGACGTTCGCCTCCCGAAAGTAGTTAATATGACGGCGCGATACGCGTCCCACGACTGAGAGCATTAACCATTAAGGATCCCAATGGGCGCCTCAAACGGACAACTCCTCGCTTGGGAACCTGAACCAACACACCCCTCTAGTCATCATTGGAGTGGATAGCGTCCGGACCTTTCATCTCCTTCACCTATAAGAGGCACAGGTGATCCCCATGCAAAGGTAGGCAACCTACGCTATACACACTCACCCACACACGATCACACACCGGAGAACCTTCTTTTCCTACCTCCTTTCCAGTCTGATCTGACTCAGGTGTTGGAGGGTTCTCCCTGGTTCTTCAACTGGGTCCCCCCTGATCTCTTCTGGGTTTTGCAGACCATTGTCCGCACCGACAACCGTCTCTCCCTTCTACTCTCAGTGGAGACCCGTTCGGCCCATGACCAAATAGGAAAACACGTCCACATTTTTGGCGCCGTCTGTGGGAACGACAGAAGCCTTGACTCGCGGATGATCCTCTCATCAGAACCCTAGCAGCAGGCGACGCGATCTCGCCAGTCGCGCGCAGACTCGCGTCACCAAGCCCTCCTATCGACGACAATGTTTCCCTTTCCAGAGCGATCGATAATGGTCCTGTCACCGGCGCCCCCACCACTGCCCAGGAGGTAGCAGAACTTCGGGGCCAGGTGCAGCAGCTCGTGGGGGTCTGCCAAGGACTCCATACTCAACTGGCCAGATAGCCAGCCTTGCCAGTTCCCCCGCCTCTAGAGTAACAGGAAGAATCATCACGACGGCGACCCCCTGCTCCATCAGCTCCACAAGAGCGGCGTAAGGAATCGGCCCGGCGCTCATGAAGAGCTTCGTCGGGCCTCCGAACCCCAGAACGACAGGAGAACTCTCCTCGTCGATCCACCGTAGTACCACCTCCTCCGCGCTCCGTCGTCGCCGCCAACTCCCATGGGTCCAAGCGCGAACGCTCTATACACTCCGACCAGGGATAGCCAGATGCCTCCACCGCATCGTCGACCTCGAACGCCGCATGGACACGATGGTCCAGAGGGTGGAAGGCAGAACTCCAGGGGATGACGACCTAGACTTCCACTCCCCGTTCACTGCGGAGATCCTAGAGGCCCGGGTCTCCCCGAAGCTGCCCTTGCCTACCATCACACCCTACGATGGCACCTCCAACCCGGCGGATCATATCCATGGGTTTGAGTCGCATATGGTGTTCCACAGAGCATCAGATGCGGCCAAATGCCAGGCTTTTCCAGCCATATTTAAGGAGACTACGCAGGCCTGGTTCGAAACTGTGA
>CM024761.1:130691017-130786143 GCA_014218235.1 Colocasia esculenta
TGTAGCTCATGTCTGTTGGGTTAGGCAGCAGTGAATTGTTAAAAATTGTGATTGGTATTCACTCCATGTTAAATCGAATTGCGGATAGCATGTAGAATTAATGTTAGATTTCTGTAATTTCGTTTTAGCTTAGAAAAATCTGAAATTTTGCATGTGGGATTCTAAACCCAAATTAGCCTATGGTTAAAATTTCAGGTCATTTGGACAGTATATGATGCAATATAAATTTCCATGTAAAATGTGAAATAATGCATGCTTTGTAAAATGATTTGATTTTGTATATAGCACCTGATTAGTGAAATTTCCTGAGTGCTAAATTTTCTAATTGTAGTCCATGTTAGGAAAAACAGAGAAGTGTCATGTGAGTGAGAAAGTGAATGAAATGAGAGTGACACGTGTAAACCTATGCGTTAAAATCGTAAAAATGTGTAATGTGTAACTTGTGCCAAATGTGACACTGCTTCCGCAGAGGTCAGTGGAACACTATCAGGGAAAAGTCCCTCTGAGAAGGTTCTGTGTAGTGACCCTAAGGGCATTAGGGGGAAATCCTGGAGGTGGACAAGTACCACTGGTTAGGGTGGAGACTTGTTCTCCTGGTCTGCGCATCCAAGAGTCGCCATTGTATATCCTAGATGGCATCTATGTAATGTGATGTGTTGTGTCCTTCTTGGTGGTTTGGACTATGTGTCACGGCAACAAATGTGAATGTGTAAATGTGTATGTGTTTATGTGAAAATGTGAATGTGAACAATGTTAAAAAGTGCATGTGTAAAGTGTGAAATATGCGAGTTTGAAATTGTGGAAAAATGTGAAACCAAAATGTGAGGATGTGAGTTTGTAATCCATGTTATGATAATCTGAAATCATGCTTAAACAGTAGCTTTACTATGTTATGATCATGGTTATGTATCAAAGTGCCTAAAATCCATGCTAGGGATAATTTGTTAAGCATATATAAACAACTTCCATACTTGATTGTTCACAAGAGGCAATTTACATCGTGTTGTAACTCTCATGTGTTAGATTATGGTTGCTAAAGCCTGTAAAACCAGCACGTTTAAAGCATGTAAAATGGTTACGTATATGTGTAGGAATGTGTAGATTCATATTAGGTATGCTTCCTTTCATGCATGCTCGGAATTCATGTTAATGGCTTTCATGTCTTAGTTGGTTAAGGAGATTTTTATGTGAGAAATGAATAGAAAGCATGTGATAGGTGATTCTATTTCTGCAAATCTGAAAGCATAGTCCAGTGTTTAAATTGTAGATTCACCATGACAGGTTGTGAAAAATTAAATGTCAAGCATGCTACATGTTGTGTCTTATGAATGTGTATGTGGAACCTACATGATATTGCATGTGCGGTATGTGTAGAATTACTTGCGGAGTCTTTAGACTCACTACTTGCTTCGGCGTACAGGTGTAGTTGGTGACGAGACACTTGTGGAGGAGACGTTGGAGACCGACTCCGAGCGCGGAGATTAGAGGTTGTGTTGTACTTGTGACATTTTGTGATTTTCATAGTATGTAAATTGAACATTGTATTATCTTTATCATGGAAGAATGTATAAGTGTGGACATCTCTGAATTTGATTTTCAGCTATTTAATTATGTGGACTTTTAGTTCTTTAAATGTTATCAAATCATGTATGTTAAATGTGGATGATGAATGAATGAAGACAATGGGTCTTTTACTTCCGCTACTCTGTTCTTATATTCACGTGTATCTCAGCTGAATGTCATTGTTAGGTAAAATGTCCCACTGTGGTGACGCTAGTATACCGACGTGGGTTGGTATAACCGTACCGGTATAATGAGGGTCGTCGCACCAGCACAACGTCCAAGATGTTGATGGAGTGTAGAGGTGGACCTGCAAACATTAAATGCAAGATATATGTTAGACTCATGAAGTCCTTTGTCATATGGTTCATACATCATTTTGCTTTCTGTCTGTATATCCTGAAGTTAGCTATAAATAGAATGCATGTACTTTTCTTTTGTTGCAGGAGGAGAGAGATCCTATCGGACAAGCAAAAAGATCTTCAGTCATAGAAATAATATGTTAAGCATAAGAGGTGCATTTGAATTTTCATTGGATGCCAAAGATATTTTGGAACATTTGAAATATAGAGGAAGTTGATGTTTAAGTATAATAGAGTCGATGTGAAAGACAATCGATGTTCCAATGTAATCATTGTATGAAATCGATGTTTGACTGGAGTCGATGTTTAAGTTGAAATAGTTGTGAGCGAAATCGATGGTCTAATAAAATCGATGTTTAAAGAATGCCGGTATGAACATCTCGGGTCTAATTGAGGTTCGGGTCTGGTTGACGGCATAGGTGTTGTCGTGATCAGGGGTTGGCGTTCAGGGTAGGTCGTTGTCCTAGGGGTTGTCGTCCAGCGTTGTGGACGTTTGTTGTCGGTTCAGGATTGTTCATGCGATGAACTTGACGGCAAACAGTCTTGACGTCGACTCTTGGCGGTTCGAGTAGACGGCTCGGGATGTTGACGTCTACCTGTCGCGCTGTTGAAATAGGGCAGACCCGTGAGCAGCCATTTCCTCTCCTTTTCCCTCTTTTTCTCCTTTTCGATCTTTGTCCGTTTTCACTCGTTCAGGTGGTTGACGGGAGCTCGTGGAAAGACCTTGGTGCGCGAGGCAGAGTTAGATCGGGCGGAAAACAGCGGATCGGGTGGCGATTTTCGCGAGGAAGCATCTAAGGGTTCGGCGTGAATTGAGGTTTGGCAGGACTTCTTTCATGCTTCGGAGGTAGGGATCGACTCGTGACCCCTTAGTGTTCTTGTAGTGTTAATTTCATGCTTGTTGCGTGTGATTTGCGTGGAATCGTGCTTTGCGGAGGTTTTCCTTTTTGCAGGGATTTTGAGTGGTTTGGCCGATCCGTGCGTTGGATCGTGTTTTACCGCATTGTGGTAGTGTAGTGTGATGTAGGGGAGTGTTCCCTACATCAGATTGTGGTTTGTGGGGCGAATTGCCCTGTGTGGGAATCAGCTAGGGCTGGTTCAGCTGCTGGAGGCTGAAGAAGTCACGTCAAGGGAGGTTGACGTTGATCTCTTCAGGGAAGAGGTAAACAGCGGGAGCCCTTGCCGTTAAGCTCTTTAGTGGAGAATCTAGACGGCGTGTTCTTTGTCGTCTAATTCTTCATGGTAGGATATAAACGACAAGATAGTTTGTCGTCGAGTTTGAGTAAACGGCCAACGCGCGACCGTCTACCTTCTGATACACGTCTAGGGTGTTGCCGTTTACCCTTAGTTAACGACAGTCGATGCTGTCGTCTACTTCACACTTGACGTCAAGCTATGCTACCGTTTACGTCCTGGTAGCGGCAATCGATGTTGCTATCTACCTGCAGGTGAGTTCCCAGCAAGCTGTGCTTTCCCTTCTTCCGTGGTTGAGGTGTTAACATGCGGTGTCCGCTTGTTAGCACAGTCCGCCATGTGTAGAGAGTTGTCTCTACCTGTGCTCGTGTTGTGTTTGACTGTGTCGAGACGTGACACGGGGCTGTCCGTCGGTTGTACGGAGTTTCAGGCGTTGAGTGTGTTCCGTCTGTTGTACGCGCGTTGCGTTACAACATGCCCGTTTCTGTTGTGTTTCCTAGGCGTGGGTGCGACTCGTCTAGATGACTAGCGTGTGGTGTCCTCCGCTAATGAGCCAGGACGCTGAGTGGACTCGGTCCTGTGCATACTCCTTGTGGTGGTTTTGAGCCGGTCTCCGTGGAGCCCCTTCTCTACGCTAGGTCGGGCGTAGGCGAAAAACCGACGTGGACCAGACGTGAGAGAGAGCGTCTGTAGTGTGCACACGTGGCTAGGGTTGCGAGACTCTGTGGTTTCAGGACGCTGAACAGCAGACCCTGGTTGAGTCCTAATTGTGAGTGCTGTGTGAGCTCTTGCGTGTGAGCTTGTGTGTGTGCTGTGCTTGTAATGTTGTCGAGCGACGAGGTTCCAGTTTCTCTCAGTGTGCTCCTGAGGGAGTTGCGCACTACGTTACCGGTTCCTGAGTGTGTTGACAGAGTGTGCGCATTTACTTACAGTCACTTTAGTTTAGTAGCTCTGTTACGGTGGGGGTTAGTTGCCCTACTGGGTCTCTTTTGTGAGACTCACTCCTTCCCCTCAGGTGGTTCGTTGTCAGCTTTCGAGGTTCGAGGAGCTGTGTCTCTCCGTGGTTGGTCTCGTCTTTCTGTTGTGAGTAGTACTTTACTCCTGTTCTTACTGTACTCTTACTTTAATGTTGTCTCTGAGTTATGCTAGTTTGAGATGCTTATAAATTGTGATGTGTACATTGTTTATATGTTTCCTCAGGCATTTCTTTTCTTACCCTTTCGAGTTTCGGCTCGTGGGTTAGCGGGTCAGGATTCGGGTTACTGGATGGTTACGGGTAATGCGATCTTGGGTCGTTACAGTTGGTATCAGAGCCTGGTCTGTCGAGACATATAAGGAAATGTTTTGTATAACTCAGAGTTGGTAGAGTACAGTAGCAGCAAGTGGTCTGGAGTTGTTTTGCATTTTGATTTTTGTGCATGTCCTGTGTAGATTTTTTTATGGCTCCAAGGCGGCGTCGTGAGCGGAGGGTGGTTGTGCAGACATCACAGCAGGAGGCTGGAGATGCCCCGCCACCACCATTGGCTCAGCCTAGATCTCAGGACACGCACGGTGGTGTAGTGCCACCGCTTCCCCCCGGCTACTCAGGGTTGATTGGACCCCGCAGTTGGTTGGAGAGTCGAGGCCGGAGCACTGGCAGGTGTTGCTATTGGCTCGTGTTCCCGATGCTGTTGCGGCATATTGTATGCTGCAGCGGCGGAAGCTGACTTTTTGCAGACCCAGGTGCAGTTGAAGCAGCGCAGGCTCAGCCAGGTCCGTCCCGACAAGTACAGCAACAGACTGGTTCGCAGCCAGATTCGAGGGTTCGGAGGAGGTTTCGTCATTCCAGGAGGTTGACTGAGCAGAGGCAGCTGCCAGTTGAGAGCGTTCAGCAGCCTGGTGTGCAGCCCCAGCAGCAGAGTCAGCGCCCTTAGTGGCCGGTGTTACCGGTGTGATCAGTTAGGCCACATGGCTCGGGACTGTCCCCAGTTGCGGCATGACTAGTGGTATTGAAGTCAGTTTTAACTTGAGTATAGTGGTATGGTGTTAGTGGGCTCAGGCAGGTCGTTGTGCAGTGTTTGTGTTATGTACCTGGCCTGATGGTGTTAGAGGTGGTTGTTTGTGGAAGGTACCGTGGTTGTCCTTGGTTGGTAGCCATAGTTTTATTAGGTCCGGTACTTCCCGCTCTTTTGTTTTGGGGGAGTTATTAGTTGTGTGTCGGGTTGGTGGTTACCAAACCCGGTTACCTGAATATATCTCTGAGTTTTTAGCATAAAATGGATATGTTTTGGCTTGTGTTGTCGTTTCCGGTGCCACCTGTTGTAGGCAGACCTGTTCATACTATTTGTTGTGTGAGGGATTTTTAGGCTGCGAGCAGTGGCGGCTTAACGGTTGTTATTGTGACGACGCCTCCTCACGACATTTTCAAGTGCGGTTCGTTGCCCGAGCTTACACGGCGGTTGTGTCCTGGCGGTGCTTAGTCTCTGTAGGCATTGTTGGTCTGGCCTTGTGTGGACCCGTATTTTGGTAATTTTTCGGTTGGTGTTCTTCGGAGTCCTTTCGATTCAGTAGTTTCCTCTAGGATGCCAATCTGTGGTGGCACTAGCGTGTGTAAGTTTTCCGACCTCGTGGTGTGTGTCCGAGCTCGGAGTGGTTTTGGTCGTTGGCTCTCGACCTTGTGGATGTCTGAGGTGGCCATGTTTATGGTGAGACATGGTACTCGCCTAGTTGCTGTGTGGCCTTGGCAAGTGTGCCAAGGGTGTTTCCCGCTTTGTCTCTTAAGGGTTGGGGCCGGTGTGGCCTGTAGTGCCCTTTGACCTATAGTTTTTGCGTGTGTAGCTTTTGGCAGATCTCTTGTGGAGAGTCTTCCTATTAGCCTGTGGCGTTGAGTTCTTCGCCTCTGGGACACGTGTGCTAGCCTATGTCGTGTGGTCGTACCGTTGCTGTTGTGAAGTAGTTGCTTTGCCTTGTCTAGGTAGCCCTGTCGGTGGTTTACCAGGCTAAGGTTGTGGCATGTGTCTAAGTTTTCCTTTCTCTTCGGAGCGAGTGTGATCGGGGCTGGTACCCTGCGTCGGTACGAGTGCCTCTGAGGTCGATGTGTTGTTCTCGATCTCCGTGGTTGTTTCGGTCCCCGTGTGGTTGTGTCTTTTCTAAGGGTTAGCACATTGGTACCTGCACTAAGTTTCGTGTGCGCGTGTGGTTAGTGTGTTGCAAACTCATGTCGGTTTCCATTTATGTGTGCGTGGATGAGTCTAGAAGCCGCTGGCGGAGTCTCCTATCGGTTCGCGTGGTGTGGTGACAGTGAGGCCTTGGGCTTGCTAGTGCTCGACCACGTGTTTTGTTCGTTGTGAGGTGACAAGTGTTGGTCATCCTTTTCACAATTTCCGCGGTTCTTCGCGTAAGTGCCGTGTGGTGCTGTGGAGCGAGTGGTTTTAGGGTTTTGTGGCTCCACGTGCCTAAGTGGCCCTGTCGGACCACGATGACGGTCTGGGTGAGACCTAGTGGTGACAGTGGATATTGTTTAGTGTGTTGAGATTTTTGTTTCTGTGCTTTTTTATCGACGACTGTGCCCTCTGTCGGGTTCTGTTGACGGACAGTGTGAGTTGCCGATTTGTGTATCCAACAGCGAGATTTGTGATGATTACGGTTGTATTTTTCACTGCTAGCGTGTTTTTGCCCTCGGTTGGTCAGTGTAGCATGAGCAGAACTTCAAGAGTTGAGGTGACTATTTACCTGGTGCCAGTCCAAGTATTGCGAGTAATTTGAAGAGTTTCGAGTTTTGTGCAGATTCTTCGGTGTTGGCTTGGGAGCTGTGCTAATGCGGTATGTCAGGTTGGTGTCTCGCGTGTCGTGTTAGTCAAGCCCCACAGGGAGAGTTACCCGACCGACTGCTTGAGTGTGTAGCTGCGTGTGTTGGCAGCTAGTGTGTGTCCGGTAACGAGGACCTGTGGGACGACCGTGTAGTTCTCCTCTGGTATGTGTGGAGGTGGACAAACGTGTTGTCGCTGGACTATGGTTAGTCCAGTGGGCTGTGGAAGTGGTTTGGCTCTTTAGTCGGAATTTTGTTCCCTAGTGTGGTTTTGACCATGGTGCGTTCCATGTGTCTTTGTCGTTGAGGTACTCTTCTTGCGGCGTTGAGTATTTCCCTTGCTCCTGTGTGTTAGTGATGACACTGGTTGGCAGTACCGGAGTGTTGCTGTTCTTTGTGGGTTGCTGAGTTCTGAAGTTGAAGAACAAGGTGATCTCACTGTTTTGGTTGTGGCAGCGATGCTCAGTGTGGGTGTATTGACCGGTGAGGATGCGCGTGTAGTTTTGTACCTCTGTGTTGCTTTCTCTTCCTCTTGTGTGGCTTGAATTTCGGGGGCGAAATTCTTTTAAGGGGGGAGGGCTGTAACATCTCGGGTCTAATTGAGGTTCGAGTCTGGTTGACGGCATAGGTGTTGTCGTTGATCTGGGGTTGGCGTCCAGGGGTAGGTCGTTGTCCTAGGGGTTGGCGTCCAGCGTTGTGGACGTTTGTTGTCGGTTCAGGATGTTCCTGCGATGAACTTGACGGAAAACGGTCTTGACGTCGACTCTTTGGCGGTTCGAGTAGACGGCTCGGGATGTTGACGTCTACCTGTCGCACCTGTTGAAATAGGGCAGACCCGTGAGCAGCCATTTCCTCTCCTTTTCCTTCTCTTTTTCTCCTTTTCGATCTTTGTCCGTTTTCACTCGTCAGGGGTTGACGGGAGCTCGTGGAAAGACCTTGGTGCGCGAGGCAGAGTTAGATCGGGCGGAAAACAGCGGATCGGGTGGCGATTTTCGCGAGGAAGCTTCTAAGGGTTCGGCGCGAATTGAGGTTTGGCAGGACTTCTTTCACGCTTCGGAGGTAGGGACTCGACCCCTTAGTGTTCTTGTAGTGTAATTTCATGCTTGTTGCGTGTGATTTGCGTGGAATCGTGCTTTGAGGAGGTTTTCTTTTTTGCGGGGATTTTGAGTGGTTTGGACGATCCGTGCGTGGATCGTGTTTACCGACATTGTGGTAGTGTAGTGTGATGTAGGGGAGTGTTTCCCTACATCAGATTGTGGTTTGTGGGGCAAATTTGCCCTGTGTGGGAATCAGCTGGGGCTGGTTCAGCTGCTGGAGGCTGAGAAGTCAACGTCAAGGGAGGTTGACGTGATCTCTTCAGGGAAGAGGTAAACGGCGGGAGCCCTTGCCGTTAAGCTCTTTAGTGGAGAATCTAGACGGCGTGTTCTTTATTGTCTAATTCTTCATGGTAGGATATAAACGACAAGGGTTTGTCGTGAGTTTGAGTAAACGGCCAACGCGCGACCGTCTACCTTCTGATACACGTCTAGGGTGTGCCGTTTACCCTTAGTTAACGACAGTCGATGTTGTCGTCTACTTCACACTTGACGTCAAGCTATGCTACCGTTTACGTCCTGGTTAGCGGCAATCGATGTTGCTGTCTACCTGCAGGTGAGTTCCCAGCAAGCTGTGCTTCCCTTCTTTCGTGGTTTGAGGTGTTAACATGCGGTGTCCGCTTGTTAGCACAGTCCGCCAGGTGTAGAGAGTGTCTCTACTGTGCTCGTGTTGTGTTTGACTGTGTCGAGACGTGACACGGGGCTGTCCGTCGGTTGTACGGAGTTTCAGGCGTTGAGTGGTTCCGTCTGTGTACGCGCGTTGCGTTACCGCGTGCCCGTTTCTGTTGTGTTTCCTAGGCGTGGGTGCGACTCCGTCTAGATGACTAGCGTGTGGTTGTCCTCCGCTAGTGAGCCAGGACGCCGAGTGTGACTCTGTCCTGTGCGTACTCCTTGTGGTGGTTTTGAGCCGGTCTCCGTGGAGCCCCTTCTCTACCGCTAGGTCGGGCGTAGGGGAAAAAACCGGTCGTGGACCAGACGTGAGAGAGAGCGTCTGTAGTGTGCACACGTGGCTAGGGTTGCGAGGCTCTGTGGTTTCAGGACGCTGAACAGCAGACCCTGGTTGAGTCCTACTTGTGAGTGTTGTGTGAGCTCTTTCATGTGAGCTTGTGTGTGTGCTGTGCTTGTAATGTTGTCGAGACGACGAGGTTCCAATTTCTCTCAGTGTGCTCCTGAGGGAGTTGCGCACTACGTTACGGTTCCTGAGTGTGTTGACAGGGTGTTCGCGTTTACTTACAGTCACTTTCTGTTTAGTAGCTCTGTTACCGGTGGGGGTTAGTTGCCCTACTGGGTCTCTTTTGTGAGACTCACTCCCTTCCCTCAGGTGGTTCGTAGTCGGCTTTCGAGGTTTAAGGAGCTGTGTCTCTCCGTGGTTGGTCTCGTCTTGCTGTGTGAGTAGTACTTTACTCTTGTTCTTACTTTACCCTACTTTATGTTGTCTCTGAGTTATGCTAGTTGAGATGCTTATAAATTGTGATGTGTACATTTGTTTATATGTTCTCCTCAGGCATTTCTTTTCTTACCCTTTCGAGTTCGGCTCGTGGGTTAGCGGGTCAGGATTCGGGTTACTGGATGGTTACTGGTAATGCGAATCTTGGGTCGTTACACCGGTGTTCAACAGAATGAAATCAATGTTTCAACAGAGTCGATGTGAACGTAATCGATGTTTAAAGGAAGTCGGTGTTGAACTGAAATCGATGTTGAAGGATGTCAATGTTGAACTGGAATTGATGTTGAAGGAATCGATGTTTAAGTGAAGTCGGTGTTCAGCTGAGATCGATGTTCTAATGAAATCGATGTGAACTGAAATTGATGTTCAACAGAGTCGATGTTTAAGTGAAATGATGTTGAACTGAACCATAATCGATTTATTTGCATAGTAATAGATGTGGCACTTAGTCAGTAATCAATGTGCATTAAACAGTAATCGATTTGGCTTTCCAGTGCAAATCAAGAAGCGATAGTGCCATAATTTTATTTATTATGAAAACATGATGTTAAATATAGTTATGATATTTAATTAATCATGAGTTTTGTTATCACCAAAATATAAGGGTAAAATATAAGAGTGGTTCAACATGTCTAAGTGTCGAACTCCTTGTGATGGTTGTAGACATCTCTGCACTATCAGGTGACTCTTGTGTCTCCAGTGGTTGGTCCGGTTCTTTTACAAGGATATCTGCATTATCTTCTTGATTCTGCAAGAATTAGAGTCATTAGTATCTTCATTATATCCATCAAAAATGACATGTGGAGTTTCTTCCACAATCCTTGTTTCATTATTAAAGACCCTATATGCTATAAAGTGTTTAGAATATCCTAGGAAGATGCCTACATCACTTTTCTTCTCAAACTTGTCTAGATTCTTTTTATCATTCTTATGTATAAAGATTTTGCATCCAAAAAACTTTAAAATAGATAATGTGAGATTTCTTACCTTTGAGAAGCTCATATAGAGTTTTCCTTAAAATGGGTCTTACCATGGCTCTATTGAAAATGTAAGATGAAGTGTTCACCGCTTCTGCCCAAAAGCATCTTGGTAGCTTGCTTTAAACCAGTAATGAGCGAGCCATCTCAACTAGCATTCTGTTCTTTTGTTTAACCACTCCATTCTGTTCTGGAGTCTTTGGTGAGGCAAATTTGTGCTTAATTCCTTTGTTCCTGCAAAAGTCAAAAAACAAATTGTTGTCAAGTTCTCCTCCATTGTCAGTAAGTATGAAACATATTTTATTTGTGCTTCCCTGCTCAATTTTATTAAAGCATTTCTCAAAAATTTCTAAAGTGTCACTCTTGTGAGATAGAAAAACACCCATGTAAATATGAAAAAGTCATCAACAATCACAAAGCTAAAACGATAACCACTAAAGACTGAGTGAACTAGTACGTCCAAAAAGGTCCATATGCAATAATCAAATGGCTTTTGACGTTATTAAGGGTGCATTTTATTTAAAAATTTGTCTAGTTTTCTTCCCTTAGGCACATGCATCACAAACATCAGAATTTTTGTTCATTTTCATTTCAAGGAGATCTTTCATAAGATTTAGTCTAAGCAATTTATTCAAACACTATCAGTAGCATGACCTAACATACGATGCTACAGTTGAAAGAGATCATGTTTTCTAGCAGCTAAACAAAGATTCTCATTTTCTTATTCATTCAAATCAACCAAGTAAACATTATTTATTATTTGACCAACAAACTTAATTTTTCAGTTTCTTTTTCAACAATTTCTCATGCATCATATAAAAATTTACCTTAAGACTCTTATTACAAGTTGACTGATTCTCAACAAATTATGGTCTAACCTTTGACAAGTAAGACATTTTCAATGGAGTTTGAGGGGTTCATACGTACCTTACCTGAGCCAAAGATTTGACCCTATTCTTACCTCCAAAGATCACTTGACCTTCATCATTTTCAACAAGAAAACTAAAGTTTTCTGTGTTGTCGATCATATGTCTTGAACAGCCATAGACAAGATACCATTTATCTTGCTTGTGGGCTGTAAGGCATTCCTGTAAAGACAATTTAGAAGGAGGTTTTTGATACCCAAATTATTTGGGTCCCATCAGATTTTTCATTTCACACATAACATGCTTTGGAATCCAAATTTTTTTGGTCTTACACATGTTTGTGTTGTACCAGCATTTGAATCAACATGACCATACGTTCCACACATTTTTTCATGACAAGAATTTATGACATATGAATATTTTGTGATTTATCTGTGCAAGTCTGTCGACAACTGTCACACCCCCATAAATATAGGTATTTCATTGCAGCGGAAATTCAGAATCTAAAATAATCCAATCTCATCATCACCAAACACCTCAAGTCACACTAGGGACGTGACATTCAAGTCAATTGTAATGAAATAGAAGGCCAAGCCTTAACAACACACTTAGGGCCCAAATATATCATTAACTCAAATGACAAAACTTCTCCGCGGGAAATGATCATGACACACTCATAAAATTTCAGCCATCTTGCAGACCTCTAATTTAAGTTATACTAACAATTCCATAATTCAACATCACTAAGATTTTCCAATACACCAAAATTTCGAGGACCAAGACAACGCTTTATTCCATAAAAATATCCAAATATTGTACAAACACCAATGCTGAAATGGTCTCCACATACAATGCCATATGATGCTCATAAAAAGATACATTACAACTTTATTAACAATGGGTACCTCACTCCATGCTAACCTAACTAGTATTAAAACAAACATGAAATTTTTTCATGTTGATCACTCAATCTGGAACTACTAAGGGGTGGCTTTCTATGGTGAACTTCTTTGGCGCACATATCCCATCCTTTTGGTTTCTAGTTCTTCATTTCCACAACTTGAAATGGTTAGGGGAAAATAGGTATGAGCAAACTAGCCCAGTAGGAATTACATCTCAAGGTGAGAGCAAAGTCTAAATGATTACCTTTTAAGTAAGTAGAAATTCAAGGAGAATAAACAACATTTCTTGTATGAACAAGAAGCATGATTATAATAGATCAAGAGATGCATTTTGCAGAATTCCAAGTCAAATCATGCTGCTATCGAAATAATTCAAGGGTATTATCATGTCATAAGAACAATAAGGAATTCATGTAAGATTCCAATCAGGTACATATCAAACGATCAAATCGGCCATTTTACAAGCAAATCAAACTTATCAAGTCAAGCAAGCAATCATATCAAGCCAAATAAGTCATCTCATGACTTAATCTTAACATGCAACAAGAGGCATTTTCAAATCTTGCAAGTCATATCAGTGTCATGCCATCACTACAAGTCCATACGCTTACGGTTAATAAGTAGGTTGGGGTGCTTCTCCCCAGGACCAGACAAGGCCTGTAAGGCCATGGGTCTTATTGGACCCTTAATGGGCCTTCCTGGAACAGTGCTAGTTGACGTCAAGGGGGCTTGACCTCAACATTGAGTCAATGATAGTAGTGTGTGTCATCTTCTTGGTCTTGATGGCAAGCGATGTAGCCGTCTACCCAGATTTCTGGAATTTTTCGAGCGTTGAACTTGACGGCAATAGGGGTGTAAACGGAACCCGATAACCCGATATTCCTACCCGATTCCGATAAAAATTATCGGTTTCGGAATTGAAAATTGATACTGATAGCTTATCGGAATCGGTATCGGATATTCCGATAAGCTATCGGAATTGGAATCAGAATTGAAAAATAATCAGAATCGGTATCGGTTATTCCGATAAATTATCCATAAAATGAAAGAAAAAACTATGGTAAACACCTTACCTTATTGAAATTTCGGTTCCGGTAATGTTATCGGAATCGGAACTGAATCGGAATTAACCATTCCGATATTATCAGAATCAGAATCGGAACCATATTCGGTTATCGGAATCGGAATCAGAAGCTGTGTTTCTGGTTCCGAACCCGACTCTTTGCAGCCCTACGGCAATTGATGTGACGTCAAGTTTTTGGCGGTGCGGTTGACGGCAACCTAGGTTGAAATCAACTTGTGTTGGGCCTATTTTTATAAGGCAACCTGAGGTCCCCTCTTCCACTCTTTTCTCCCCTTTCCACCCACCATCTTCACCTCTTTCCTTATCCACTACTTTCGGCGGCCATAGGAGATCGTGGGGAGATCGTGGTGCACGTGGCAGCTTCGGATCTGGCATAAAGATGATGGATTTAGAGATTTGACCTTGCAGGGTGTGCATGGAAAACGACACAATTTTGGGGTTCTTCTTGGTGTTTTTGGCGTCTTGAGGTAGGTATCCTACCCCTGAACCCCTTTATTCCTGTTGTGAGCATGGAATGCATGTGATTTGTGTGGAAAATCAGGATTTGGGGAGGGTTTCTCCATGTTGGGTTTTGAGGGGACATTGCTCGATCCAAGCATTGGATCATTGTTTTTCAGCTTTATACTGGTGTTATGTGATGACGGAAAGCGTTTCCCATCATCAGATCGTGTGCTTATGGGCTGGATTGCCCTTGGGAGCGACCTAGGGTCATATCAGCTACTGGAAGCTGAAGAACATGATGTCAAGGGTGCTTGCAGTCAAGTTCTTCAGGATGAACTTGGCTGCAAAGTGTCTTTTCGTCAAGGTGAGGTTAACGGTAAGGGGTGCTGCCGTCTACTATGGTAGATGGCAGGGACTGTGTCGTTTACCTTGAGTTAACGGCAATCAGGGTTGTCGTCAACCCTTCAGGTAGGTCCTAGCATTGTGAGCCCCCTTGTGTGTGTGAGGCTGGGACACGTAGTGTCTGCCTCCTGGCACGGTGTGCCAGACGTTGAGAGCATCTTCGTCTGTGCATGTTGTGTTTTGTCGTGCTTGTGTTTGTGTTGTGTTCTTCCCAGGCGTTGAGCTGGGCTCCGTCTGGATGATTGATGTTGCCGGTGAGCCTGGTCGTCGAGTGCGACTCCATCCTATGCATGCCCCTTGTGGTGGTTATGAGCCGATTTTGGTGGGGCCCTTCTCCACCATTTGAGTTCGGCGTAGGGAAAAATCAGTTGAGGTCTAGACGTGTAGCAACCCGAATTTTTAAAATATAAATAAATAAGAGAACTCATTATCACATGTGAGATATTTCCACCGAATTAAATGAAAATATATGTTCGGACACTAAATCATAAATTTCAAGGCACAAAGAAAATGGGTCAGGACATGAATAACCAGGATGGCCTATGCTGAGCAAAGTCTTAAGATGAATAAACCCGATAACGCAAAAAAGCGATTATCGTAGATATAAAATCAATTCAGAATCACATGAAAAGTTATGAAGACAAACTGAATAAAATTATACAACTAATAGTAAAGAAATTAGGGTCAGACAATGACTAGGTTAGTAAAACCTTGGTCTCCAACTTAAGATGATAAAACCCGATAATGTCAGTAACATGTTATTTCATATAGCGAACTAAAGTAAAATAGATGTTTAAGCTCAAATCATGTTTATTAAGCCAATAGGTGGTCAAATAAAAAAGGAAATAATATTGAAAATTCGTATTAACCCAATACCTATTAGTAAAATGGGTCATTTAAGCTTAAACATGAGTTAATTGGGTCATTAATCATGACCCAAATCTAAGCCCAGCATGAGAGTACAAATTTGCTCCCTACTACTTGCTATTGGTGTTGAATTAAGATGGGAATAGTTTCATATGGTAGTTCTTGTTATGGTAGGACTCCTACCATAAGATTTAGAACCCCAAACTCGGAATTAAGCAAACCTAATATTATAAAACCATCATAAGACCGTCTATGGCCGACTTAGCATGCTCCCTTCATTATTGGATGTGGGAAGAACGTCCAGGAGCAAGTAGGACGACCCTAGGGCTTGGATTCGTGAAGAGCTTCTTCCCCAAGCCTCTGCATCAACCCAGAACCTTTGAGGAATTCTTAGTGTTCAAAGGTAGGGGATCTGGTGCTAGAACTAAACAAGTGCTACACCATCTGAAACGGCATCATGTCTAGTTTATTTTGCATATGTTTTGCCCAGTTTCTATCAAGCATGTTAGTCGTATTAAGCATTTTCTCTAAGTCATGTAAGTATAGGGCTTTTCATGGTTATGTTGTGATTTATGCAAATCGAAGTCGTTTTGGGTCAAACCAAAAACCATGATTCTCATCTACTTGATCTCCTTAACGTTTTTCATGTTTAGAGTTTTATCTAGATATCGCTAATTTTCAAGTTATAAGTCTATCATGAAGGGAGCATCATTTTTCTGCGTTTTCAGGCAAGATCCAAGAACGCGATGTATCCAGACATCGTGATTCTATTTGCATGAACACGACGTATAGGTACGTCGCGACTCAAGTGAAGGTGACCGAGTCTTCCGTCACATTTTAAGGTTTGACTAGTCAACCCTAACACCTCAAACTGTGTGTCGCGTGGGTTTCTGGACTCATCTTGAACGTGACGACATGAGCTGTCGCGATTCGGAAGTTTTCCTGCCCATCCGATTTTTTTGTACAGTTTTTATTTTAGAAGTTTGAAGTCGACTCTTGAATGTGACGTATTGAAGAATCGCGATTCAAGAATCCATCGCGATAGTGGTTGGTAATCGATCTGGTAATCGATTCCGTCCGAAATGCGACGAGAAGGTCCGTCAGGATTCGGGTTAGGCAATCAATTGGATAATCAATTCGTGTCTGAAAGGCGACGATCTGTCCCATCACGATTTGAACACGACGGGTAGGTCCGTCGTGATTTAGACTCTTTGCACCGAGACTTGATTTAACTATGTTCGGATCCTTGAAAAGCGACGTCTGAACCTGTCGTGATTCAAAGGCCAACCCGAGACTGTTCCTTTTGGTTAGTCAGTCAATCATGTGTGCGTCTTGGTCTGTAATCATGTTACTTAGTTATGCATTGGCCTAAAAGTGACAAATCCATTTGAAAAATTGTAATGACATGAATATGATCCTAATGCACAATATGAAGAGAATGATGCTATGTTCTTTTGACTATCATCTTGTGATCTAGCTTGATATGAAATCTGTCATTATAAATTGTGATATGAATCTGTGGGGAATACATGTTAGAATGGACTTGCTTGTTTTAAAGTTTTCCTATTATGTTACTTGCTTCTTGCATGTGGACTTTCCTTATTTATGAGCTTTCTGTGGTTTCTATATTTTGTTCATCAATTTCATGCATGTTTAGGAAAGTTCCGTGTCCCGACACTTACACGTTTGCACGACTAGGCATACCCCTCTTGGAAAATTGGAAGCTCTCTACCGGTCATTCCATATTGGCAGGCTAGCGACCTTTTTCCTATGACTTCCGTAAGTCTCCGTACTCTGTGGATTCCCTCATCGAGACCGAGCTAGTTGTACCATGAAGTACCCTGGAGATAGAAAGCACTTGTACCGTGTACGATATGTCATTAGTCAACCTCTTGTCAAGACACTAAAGATTATGAAACTTAAGATACGTCGTTATGCTATCCAATTGATCTCTCGAGCTTTTGTCATACCTTGAACTCTATGAATGATCATGTCCTTATTACAATGAGCTTGTTATTGGAAATCCGTGGCCATAATGTGTATATGTTTGATTGGCACAATGTGAGACTTCGGTCCATTTGACTAATGTTTGTGCAATAAGGGCCATGTTTGGTCCTGGGGAGGAGCGCACCATTATACTTATTAACCGCGGGAGTATGGACTTGTGGTGTTTGGCATGGCACTGGTATGTGTGCAATATTTGTATGAATGTGCCTTCATTTGATATGATAAGTTCGATATGATACATTTGATCATGTGAATATGTGATATCTGTGCCAATATGGCCAATCCTTGTGAGACGATATTATCTTTGAATTACCTATCCAATGCATATGAAAGTTAGTATTTGTTTCGTTATGATGTATGTTCTAGTCAGCCATTTAACTTGTTAGAAATGCATGCATGTATAGTCATCATATTCCTGTTAAAATCCTACTTAATTAATATGCTAATCATGTATATTAGTGCCCGCACATTGAGATGTAAATCCTACTGGACTAGTTTGCTCACCCTATATATCTTCCTAAACTTTTCAGGTTGTGAAGATGAGGATAATGTTATCGATGGGACTTGTGCGCTGGGCGTGGAGTACACGTTAGAGAGTCCTACTTTATTCTAGTTAGTGAGAGATTAGTAATCATTGAAATTTTGTTCTTTGAGAGTTAGATGAGGTTAGTAGTGGAGAGTTGTTCCTATTTTGACGTTTAGAGATTGTAACATTCACTTATAATGAATAAAAGAGTTTGATTATTGAATTAAGGGCCCTATTGATATTAGTCATTTGTCTTGGCTTCTGAATACTTGCTTGTTCGTCATGGTTCCAATTTAATTCCGCTGCTTAAAAAATTGGGGCATGACAAGACGTGAGAGAGAATGTCTGAGTGTGCACATATGGCTAGGGTTTGAGGACTCTGTGGTGTCGAGGCACCAGGCCATAGGCCCTAGCTTGTCCCACCTTTTTGTGTGTGTGTGTGACTATTGTTGTCTTGTTGTGTGTTGTTGAGCCTGTGAGGTTCCAGTCTTTTGATGCACAACTATGAGGAGTTGGGCATCACGCCACTAGTTCTTGTGTTTTAGTGCAGTGTTACTTTAGTGTAGTTTAATTTCCTTCACTTCTTTTTGTACTATTTACCAGTGGGGGTCAGCATCCCTACTGGGTCTCTTCTTGAGACTCATTCCCTCCTTTTCAGGCAATACATCGTCGGCTCTAGGTGCTGAGGAGCCGAGTCACTCCGATGTTGATCCTGCTTAGCTGCTGAGAGTGGTACCCTTTGTGTACGTACTTGCTGTACTATTTACTTTTGTTGGATCTGCTCTAAGTTGTACCATTTTGTTATATACATATAGTGGTTTTTTTTTTAGTTTTTTTTTGTGGTTTGTACATTTGTTTATATGTTCTCCTCAAACACTTTCTTTAACCCTCCTAAGCTTCGGCTCGTGGGTGGCGGTTCAAGATTTGGGTTACTAGTGGGTAACTGGTAATTCGGATCATAGGTCATTACAGGGCCCTTATATTACACAGTCATGAAGGCAGGTAGACTGAAGTCCCATGTACTAGTGTCGATTTCAAGAACAATATGGCCATTGGAGTCAAAAAGGACAAAATTGTAGGATATCATAGAAAACAAAAATGTAACCTCAGTTCAAGGATTTTCGAGTACGGAGTGCCAAGGATTTGGTGAACAAAGAGAACTTGAAACATCAAAGGGTCAAGTGGCTCCTTATACACTTTTACTTGATTTCAGATTCGAGGCAACAGATGCAAGGTTGGAGTTTCAGTTTAATTAGAGAAAGATCAGAAATCAAGTAATTAGGAGTCATTAAAATAATCTTAACATTCTTATAGCTTTTACATATACAAGACACTTAGACTACTATCATGCTGGTTACTCTTCTACGGGCAGATCACAAGACAATCAGGTGAACAGATGAGCAATCAAAGAGTACAAAAGGAAGAGCAGTTGAAGTGGCCAGAAGCAGTTCAAGTGGTCAATGATGCCAATAGCAACCGTTCAGTGTTGGACAGAAAACTTAGGCAATGTTTACAACCAGGTGGTTGTTGGAACCATCACATGGAAGAACTTTTAAGGTTGCATTTCCGTTCAAGGTCCTAGGAAATGCTTGGTTCAAGAGGGAACTGGTAGGGGTTCTTGCATTGGAAAAAATCAAGGAATCCTAAGCATTCACCTTGAGAATAATGGTCATGCTACTTAGGAATAAAGAAAAATGGAGTAACAAGAAAGGGTCTTACAATGGTGTAAGGATCAAGGAATCCTAAACACATTGCTGGACAGAAATTAGGCAAATCAAAGGCAATCAAATGAACTTATAACATGGAAGAAATGAAGGATACTCACAAGAAAAACAAGCATTTTAATTTGTGCTCGAGAAAACCTACCTTTTTGGGTTACTCTTCAAATCCAAACTTCTAAGGTTGCAGAAGAGGCCAAGAAGATCTTCGTGACCTCCAACTTCTACAGGTCGAGGCAGTGGCCAATGGATAAAGAACTCCAAGCCCCAAGCTCCAAGCTTCAAGTTCGTCCCTTCTTCTCCTGCAGGTCTCCATCAAAAATGAGCAGAAGAGGGGCTCTTCAGCTCTAGGGGTTTCAACAAAACCAAAAAAGGCATCGGGGTCAGTTTGGGAAAGTCTCGTGGTGTTTATACTGTCCTTGCCCCAATTAAAGTCCTTTTGCTTTAGTTTCTAGGAGGGTTCATGGGGTCAGGAGGTCAAACTAGTCCATACATGGGCCTTGAGGCCATACCTAACCCATGCCTTGCCATCCCTAACTTTTGACTTTGTTTGGCAAAAGGACAGATAGTCTCAAATTTGTCATGCCTTCGGTCATACTCCTTGTCATACCTAACCTTGACTTGGTCTAGAAAAGGACACACCCACCATACTTGTGCCATGCCTTTTTACCAACTCCTAAAGTAATGTGTCTAGGGGGTCATGCCCAAGTACAAGCTATTCAGATCTTTTCGATAATTTTTTTTTTAAGTAAAATAGGGGACAGGGGTAGACCTGTCCCAATTTTATATATAATGGATAGGAGCCATACAAAAACACCGAGGCATACCCCTAATAAGCAGAGATAAAAAGACTAGCCTAACCGAACAGACGGTAGACCAGTTTTATCTAAGACCGCTGGACCCCTACAAGCCAGGGGCAACATAGAAAAGGATTTAAAAACATTGTCATCTACCCCCGTACAAGCATAAGATGCTAATGCATCAGCTACTTGGTTCGCCTCCCTAAACACATGTGAGATAATGGATCCATGTCTGTGGATAATAGCTGATGCAGGCCACCACCATCTTCGACACTCCCAGCCAGGTGAAGAGTTGGAAGTGAGAGATCTAACAAGTATAGCAGAATCAGAGTAGATAAGGGAAACCCAAATACCATTTTCTTCAGCCAACTGAAGTCCATCATGAAGAGCTCTGACTTATGCCTGAAGGCTTGTACCAAAACTATAGTTAAAGGCAAAGGCCAATAAGATATCACCTTTAGAGTTCCTAACACAGCCACCTCCACCACTGATACCGGGGTTTCCATTAGAAGCACCATCCACATTGAGACAATACACATGCAAAGGTGGAATCCAGCGAACTAGCTTGAGCCTAGTTCGGCAGCCTTTGAAAGTGAAACCGAAGGAGTTCATAATAGCTTTCTGATTGGCAGAAAGAGGGGTTTTAAAGGTGGCTGTTAGGATCGGTTATTCAGTAACGGCAAAGCTAGAAGGGGGGGTTGAATAGATTTGCAGCGAAAACTTAAGCAATTTGAAAATTACTTCTTATTAAAAGATCTACTCAATCAAAACCCCTTTGATCTGATGCAATGTGTGTGAGCAAAATAACAAGTAGTGTGTAGACGAAATCCCTAGGCATGCATCTAGCGCAACACAATGCAAACCACAAGTCAAACCACAATGCATAAGGGATTTTTAGGTGGTTCGAAGATCACACCACGTGACTCCTACGTCCACCCCTCACACAGTGAGGACACACTACTCAAGAACTGAGTACAACACACACACGAGCACACCGGCTCAACCACACACACATACGCTAGATCAAGTCCACAATTGATCTGACCAACACGCCACACATGTTGTCTGATGCAAACACGCAATCAGAACAACAATCCATACGTGGATCAAGCACAAGGAACGCTTGAACCACTACCACACACACAAAGATATGAAAAGTGCAGAAGAAGAAGAGTTCAGAGATGTAGAAGTATATCCTGATGAAGAACTCTTCGTGGTGGTCGTCCAGAAGACTTCAAGCTTCACGTCCTTGAAGACCACGTGATGATGGAAAAGCTTGACTTGAAGACGAACCGGCTTTAACTCCGCTTGGAAGGTTGTTCTTCTTTGTTCTGGGCAGAGAGTTGAAGCAGAGTAGCATGAAGAGAACCTTCTTCTTAACCTTTGCTTAGGGTTTTGGTATGGTAGCTTCTTGCTGCGAAAATAGCCTCATATGATCCTTATATAATGGTGTCCAAACATAGAGAGTCGTGCTAAAAGGAAACACCCAAATATAGATCATATCCTGGCCATAAGATCTTCCCAAAACTCCATCTGTCGACAGCCGACTTGCTGCTGTCGACAGGTGCTAACAGGTTTGAAAAATCCAGAAGACTGGCCTTCCGGGAAACCACTTTCTGTGTGTATCTGTCGACAGGCGAAAATCATCTGTCGACAGATGCACTATTCATCTGTTGACAGATGCACTATTCATCTGTTGACAGGTGCACTATTTCAGCAATTTGTCTTGTTCTTTTGCACTTGGATTTTGGGCTTTGTCTTGCATTGAATCTCACCTACATTTAAGAACATTATTAGTGAGATATAATGAACATATAAAAGAACAAGTTAAACATGTTTTTCTTGATTAGCATTTACTTTTCTTGATTAACATTTGCTTGACTTAACATTCTCATTATGTTTCACATATGCACATCACATCAATTTGTATTGTTCATGAAATCTCATCATCAAAAACAAACATACCATTATGTCAACTTAACATTCTCATGTAAACCCAACATTCTCCCACATGAGAACCCAACATTCTCCCCCTTTTTGATGATGACAAAACTTACAATTGATGTTTCTCCCCCTTTTGGCAACATCTAAAAAGATAAGTCATGCACAATTGGATAAGAATGAAGCAAAGAATTGTGTGACCACATAACTGAATTGTGAAAGATATGAGTGGGGAATGAGTGTTCAATTAGAATCTTAAGGTTGAGAATTGGTTTATACCCATTGCAAGATGTCATAGACACTAGTATTAAGACACGTAAAAATTCTACAATGGTTAAGATAATACTCCGGGAATCTCAAGTTATAGCATTTAGGATACATCGTCCAAAAACCATTGAAAGTAAGATAACCCCTTGAATAAAACCATTAAATAAAATCATATACCTTAGTGGTGATTTTCAGTTGGTAAAGGAAGGTAATGTCCACATAAACATTTGACAATTGACAACCCATTGCCCTTGATTTAAATCTTGGAGGCTCCACTCTATTTCAAGCATTGAACAATTTCTTTTGTCAAGTTAATGTGGGAAAAGTAGTAATTAGGATCACTTTCACCTTTTGACGTGAAGGTAGACATGAGGGATGCCTGTACCCCCAGTTACTCAGTGTGAGTGACCATCATACCATTGTTCAGAGATAATGAAAAGACTTTTTTACGCGAAGACAGACATTTGTGATGCCCATGTCCCCGGTTACTCAGTGATACTCATCATTGCTCTGCCTTTGTCCCATTTCAAATACTTTTTATGAACTTTTGAGTGTTTGAAATAGGTAGCTTTTCTCCTTTTTTCCTTTTGTTTTTTTTTAACAATCAAGGTCAATGGTTATTTAATGTCAATGGTTAATGTAAAACATTAACTTCAAAAACCTTCTTACTTATCAAACCATTTTAGAAACATGATAATCTACAAAGGAGTTATTCAAGTGAGTTAGGTTAAAATCATTAGATTTGATCAATGTTTTCTAGATGACACAACCTAGACTCAAGCACAAAATATATATCAAAATCATTATGATTAATTCAATGTCTTTGATACTATGTGAATATGAAAGGTTGCAATGAATATTAAGTCCAAATTCTCTCCTTGCATCAATATATGAACATACCATAAGGTAAGGATTAGAGAAGATGAAGATTTATCATTGAAATGTGTATCTGTCGACAGCAAGGGAGTGTCTGTCGACAGATGCACACAGACCTGAAAGACTTGGTTCTGGGAGGTCAAGAACTGTGCTCAGCTGTCGACAGATGGAATTCGTCTATCGACAGAAACACTCAGAGTTCAAAAACTGGTTTTTGTGAAGTCATATCTGTCGACAGTGTGGTTCAGGGCTGTCAACAGGAGCTTTGAAACTTCAGCTTTAAGGCTTTGAATTGAGAGTGATTTGAACCATAAGATTGAGGGATAAATACACATTGAGTATGAAGGGTATCCCTTATGAATTTCACTCACCTAGCCTTAACTTACTCCCCCATAGAGTGTACATATGATAACTCATCATTCAAGCATTTACACACAAAAGAGCATCTATAAGCATGTTCAAAATTTACTCCCCCATAACACATGCATAAAAACAAGCACATAATTAGCCTTATGCATAACATGACTTTTGGTACTTGGCGGAGTATTTTACTCACTCATAATGATAGTTTCTAAACAAGCATAACTTGTTTTTCCACATGTCATCATTTGATATACCAAGAGATCATGTGCACAGTTATGCAAGCAAGATGACCTGATTCCAACTGCTAAGAGGCATTGTTATGTAGGGGTAGCATTAAGACTCATTTTCATTGCTCAGATAAAGGTAAAGATCCATTTCAATTCTTGCAGTTCAAAACTGAAGTGATAAAGAGATTTTACTTGAAAAGTCTTCAATCACAGTCTGAAAAAAAAATTTACCTTTGTTCTCCGTCATTTCTCGCCTTGCACAGCCAATGTCATGAATCCATTTCTAATTTTTGGCAGGAAGACATCTCAACTTGTTCATTAGGCTGATTTTGGGACCCACACTTACTTGGGACCTGTAATGACGTCAATGTTAGAATTCAACAATGATTTCTGAATCCAAAGTGATTTTATTTTTTGAATAGTTGTATTTCTTTCATTAATGAAATTATGAGCATGGAGCTTGGGAACATGCACAAAATCATGATTCTTATGCCAACAGTTCTTAGACAAATGTCCATGTTCATGACATGTAAAGCATTGGACAAACTTGACATTTTTATGAGAGTGTTGATTTTTATACCAACAGAATTTAGCAAGATGACCAAGTCTATTGCATTTGAAGCAAATGGGTTGAGTACTTAGTTGGAGCTTACCATAGTGTGATTGCATTTGCTGGAATCTCTGAGGTCCTTTAGAGTACCTTTGATTATCCTTTGGTTGAGAAGAAGGAGATGGTACCCTTTGGTATCTCTGGCATGATGTGGAGTTGTAGATTTCCTTGAAACATTCTGGGCTGCTGGAGGAGGTGTGGAGACCTTGTAGACTCTTGTTTTCTTTTCCATTTTCTTTTTTTGGTTTTCAATTGAAACATGATTCTTCCTTTTTGCAGCACTTTTGTTCAATTTTTCTTTTCAGCTTTCAATGCAACAATTTCTTTTTCAGAAGTTAGAAGTTGGTTTTTCATGACATATAGACCATTTTGTGTTTTGTTCTTTTCAATTTCACTTTGAACAACTTGATTTTTCAAGTCAGCAATTTTCTTCTTAAAATTGTTCCATTCATCATTTAATGGTCTGTCATGATACAAGCTTTCAATCTTCTTTTTCAGATGATTATTTTCCTCAACCAGTTGATTGTAATTTTCTTTTATTTGGTAATCATGAGCCATGTTGGAGATTTGTTTGTTCAATTGATCATTATCAATTTGAGATTCTCATTATGATCAATCAATTTTTCATTTTTATTTTTCAAATCAAAATTTTTATATTCAAGCTGATCATGATCTTCTTTCAATTTAGAAAACATGATTCCATAGTTTTTGACTTCATTTTCCAATTTTTCATTCTCCATTTTCAATTTTTCATTTTCTTCATAGAATTCTTGAGCATTATCAATTATCATTTCATTCTTCTCCAATTTTTCTTTTAGCTTCTTGTTTTAAGCTTTTACCATCTTAAATTGATTGGAAAAGTGCTCATAGCACTCTATCAATTCATCATAGGATATATCATCCTCTGAATCAGAATTAGATATTGATGCATCAAATGGATCTGAATTGGATTTACTTGACCTTTGAGAGTTTCTTGACTTCTCTGACAGATGTGATCCTTTAGATTCGTCTGAACGAGAAGATCCTCTTGAGCTGCCATGAGCCATGTAGCATTTTTCTTCCGTTCCCTTTCTAGACTTGATGTTTTCATAGAGGAGACCTGCATTTCATCAACCTTGTCATCAAACTCAATTATCATAGGTCTATTTATGATGCTTAAGAACTTAGCCATATTTCTGAATATGTTTCAGATGATTAGACCAATCAACAAAATATTGAGTGAGATCAAAAAGCAATCAATCAGTTCAAGCAAATCAAGTCAGATTTAGAATCAATTGTTAGGAATCAGAGCGGTAAAGCACACAAGGATAGATCTCCCAAAATACAACCGATGAACAGAGAACCTACTTTGATACCAATTGTTAGGATCGGTTATTCGATAATGGCAAAGCTAGAAGGGGGGTTGAATAGATTTGCAGCGGAAACTTAAGTAATTTGAAAATTACTTCTGATTAAAAGATCTACTCAATCAAAACCCCTTTGATCTGATGCAATGTGTGTGAGCAAAATAACAAGTAGTGTGTAGACGAAATCCCTAGCCATGCATCTAGCACAACACAATGCAAACCACAAGTCAAACCATAGTGCACAAGGGATTTTTAGGTGGTTCGGAGATCACACCACGTGACTCCTACGTCCACCCCTCACACATTGAGGACAAACTACTCAAGAACTGAGTACAACACACACACGAGCACACCGGCTCAACCACACAAACACACACTAGATCAAGTCCACAATTGATTGACCAACACGCCACACACGTTGTCTGATGCAAACACGCAATCAAAACAACAATCCACACGTGGATCAAGCACAAGGAATGCTTGAACCACTACCACACACACAAAGATATGAAAAGTGTAGAAGAAGAAGAGTTTAGAGATGTAGAAGTATATCCTGATGAAGAACTCTTCGTGGTGGTCATCCAGAAGACTTCAAGCTTCACGTCCTTGAAGACCACGTGATGATGGAGAATCTTGACTTGAAGATGAACCGGCTTCAACTCCGCTTGGAAGGTTGTTTTTCTTTGTTCTGGGCATAGAGTTGAAGTAGAGCAGCATGAAGAGAGCCTTCTTCTTGACCTTTGCTTAGGGTTTTGGTATGGTAGCTTCTTGCTGCGAAAATAGCCTCATATGATCCTCATATAATGGTGTCCAAACATAGAGAGTTGTGCTAAAAGGAAACACCCAAATATAGATCATATCCTGGCCATAAGATCTTCCCAAAACTCCGTCTGTCGACAGCCGACTTGCTGCTGTCGACAGGTGCTGACAGGTTTGCAAAATCCAGAAGACTGGCCTTTCGGGAAACCATTTTATGTGTGTATCTGTCGACAGGCGAAAATCATCTGTCGACAGATGCACTATTCATCTGTTGACAGATGCACTATTCATCTGTTGACAGGTGCACTATTTCAGCAATTTGTCTTGTTCTTTTGCACTTGAATTTTGGGCTTTGTCTTGCATAGAATCTCACCTACATTTAAGAACATTATTAGTGAGATATAATGAACATATAAAAGAACAAGTTAAACATGTTTTTCTTGATTAGCATTTACTTTTCTTGATTAACATTTGCTTGACTTAACATTCTCATTATGTTTCACATATTCACATCACATCAATTTGTATTGTTCATGAAATCTCGTCATCAAAAACAAACATACCATTATGTCAACTTAACATTCTCATGTAAACCCAACATTCTCCCACATGAGAACCCAACATTCTCCCCCTTTTTGATGATGACAAAACTTACAATTGATGTTTCTCCCCCTTTTGGCAACATCTAAAAAGATAAGTCATGCACAATGGATAAGAATGAAGCAAAGAATTGTGTGACCACACAACTAAATTGTGAAAGATATGAGTGGGGAATGAGTGTTCAATGAGAATCTTAAGGTTGAGAACTGGTTTATACCCATTGCAAGATGTCATAGACACTAGTATTAAGACACGTAAAAATTCTACAATGGTTAAGAGATAATACTCCGGGAATCTCAAGTTATAGCATTTAGGATACATCGTCCAAAAACCTATGAAAGTAAGATAACCCCTTGAATAAAACCATTAAAGAAAATCATATACCTTAGTGGTGATTTTCAGTTGGTAAAGGAAGGTAATGTCCACATAAACATTTGACAATTGACAACCCATTGCCCTTGATTTAAATCTTGGAGGCTTCACTCTATTTCAAGCATTTGAACAATTTCTTTTGTCAAGTTAATGTGGGAAAAGTAGTAATTAGGATCACTTTCACCTTTTGACGTAAAGGTAGACATGAGGGATGCCCGTACCCCCGGTTACTCAGTGTGAGTGGCCATCATACCATTGTTCAGAGAAAATGAAAAGACTTTTTTACGTGAAGACAGACATTTGTGATGCCCATGTCCCCGGTTACTCAGTGATACTCATCATTGCTCTGCCTTTGTCCCATTTCAAATACTTTTTATGAACTTTTGAGTGTTTGAAATAGGTAGCTTTTCTCCTTTTTTCCTTTTTATTTTTTTAACAATCAAGGTCAATGATTATTTAATGTCAATGGTTAATGTAAAACATTAAGTTCAAAAACCTTCTTACTTATCAAACCATTTTAGAAACATGATAATCCACAAGGGAGTTATTCAAGTGAGTTAGGTTAAAATCATTAGATTTGATCAATGTTTTCTAGATGACACAACCTAGACTCAAGCACAAAATATTATATCAAAATCATTGTGATTAATTCAATGTCTTTGATACTATGTGAATATGAAAGGTTGCAATGAATATTAAGTCCAAATTCTCTCCTTGCATCAATAATATGAACATACTCATAAGGTAAGGATTAGAGAAGATGAAGATTTATCATTGAAATGTGTATCTATCGACAGCAAGGGAGTGCCTGTCGACAGATGCACACAGACCTGAAAGACTTGGTTCTGGGAGGTCAAGAACTGTGCTCGACTGTCGACAGATGGAATTCGTCTGTCGACAGAAACACTCAGAGTTCAAAAATTGGTTTTTGTGAAGTCATATCTGTCGACAGTGTGGTTCAGGGCTGTCGATAGGAGCTTTGAAACTTCAGCTTTAAGGATTTGAATTGAGAGTGACTTGAACCATAAGATTGAGGGATAAATACACATTGAGTATGAAGGGTATCCCTTATGAATTTCACTTACCTAGCCTTAACTTACTCCCCCATAGAGTGTGCATATGATAACCCTCATTCAAGCATTTGCACACAAAAGAGCATCCATAAGCATGTTCAAAATTTACTCCCCCATAACACATGCATAAAATAGCACATAATTAGCCGTATGCATAACATGACTTTTGGTACTTGGCAGAGTATTTTACTCACGCATAATGATAGTTTCCAAACAAGCATAACTTGTTTTTCCACATGTCATCATTTGATATACCAAGAGATCATGTGCACAGTTATGCAAGCAAGATGACCTAATTCCAACTGCTAAGAGGCATTATTATGTAGCGGTAGCATTAAGACACATTTTCATTGCTCAGATAAAAGTAAAGATCCATTTCAATTCTTGCAGTTCAAAACTGAAGTGATAAAGAGATTTTACCTGAACAGTCTTCAATCACAGTTGAAAAAAAAAAATACCTTTGTTCTCCATCATTTCTTGCCATGCACAGCCAATGTCATGAATCCATTTCTAATTTTTGGCTGCAAAACATCTCAGCTTGTTCATTAAGCTGATTTTGGGACCCACACTTGCTTGGGTCCTGCAATGACGTCAATGTTAGAATTCAACAATGATTTTGAATCCAAAGTGATTTTATTTTTTGAATAGCTGTATTTCTTTCATTAATGAAATTATGAGTATGGAGCTTGGGAACATGCACAAAATCATGATTCTTATGCCAACAGTTCTTAGACAAATGTCCATGTTCATGACATGTAAAGCATTGCACAAACTTGACATTTTTATGAGAGTGTTGATTTTTATACCAACAAAATTTAGCAAGATGACCAAGTCTATTGTATTTGAAGCAAATGGGTTGAGTACTTACCTGGAGCTTACCATAGTGTGATTGCATTTGTTGGAATCTCTGAGGTCCTTTAGAGTACCTTTGATTATCCTTAGGTTGAGAAGAAGAGGAGATGGTACCCTTTGGTATCACTTGGCATGATGTGGAGTTGGAGATTTCCTTGAAACATTCTGGGCTGCTGGAGGAGGTGTGGAGACCTTGTAGACTCTTGTTTTCTTTTCCATTTTCTTTTTCTGGTTTTCAATTGAAACATGATTCTTCCTTTTTGCAGCACTTTTGTTCAATTTTTTCTTTTCCGCTTTCAATGCAACAATTTCTTTTTTAGGAGTTAGAAGTTGGTTTTTCATGACATATAGACCATTTTGTATTTTGTTCTTTTCAATTTCACTTTGAACGACTTGATTTTTCAAATTAGCAATTTTCTTCTTAAAATTGTTCCATTCATCATTTAATGGTCTGTCATGATACAAGCTTTCAATCTTCTTTTTTAGATGATTATTTTCCTCAACCAGTTGATTGCAATTTTCTTTTATTTGGTAATCATGAGCCATGTTGGAGATTTGTTTGTTCAATTAATCATTATCAAATTTGAGATTCTCATTATGATCAATCAATTTTTCATTTTCATTTTTCAAATCAAAATTTTCAGATTCAAGCTGATCATGATCTTCTTTCAATTTAGAAAACATGATTCCATAGTTTTTGACTTCATTTTCCAATTTTTCATTCTTCATTTTCAATTTTTCATTTTCTTCCTAGAATGATTGAGCATTGTCAATTATCATTTCATTCTTCTCCAATTTTTCTTTTAGCTTCTTGTTTTGAGCTTTTACCTTCTTAAATTGATTGGACAAGTGCTCATAGCATTCTATCAATTCATCATAGGATATATCATCCTCTGAATCAGAATTAGATATTGATGCATCAAATGGATCTGAATTGGATTTACCTGACCTTTGAGAGTTGTTTGACTTCTCTGACAGATGTGATCCTTCAAATTCGTCTGAACGGGAAGATCCTCTTGAGCTGCCATGAGCCATGTAGCATTTTTCTTCCGTTCCCTTTCTAGACTTGCATGTTTTCATAGAGGAGACCTGCATTTCATCAACCTTGTCATCAAACTCAATTATCATAGGTCTATTTATGATGCTTGAGAACTTAGCCATATTTCTGAATATGTTTCAGATGATTAGACCAATCAACAAAATATTGAGTGAGATCAAAAAGCAATCAATCAGTTCAAGCAAATCAAGTTAGATTTAGAATCAATTGTTAGGAATCAGAGCGGTAAAGCACACAAGGACAGATCTCCCAAAATACAACCGATGAACAGAGAACCTGCTTTGATACCAATTGTTAGGATCGGTTATTCGGTAATGGCAAAGCTAGAGGGGGGGGGGGGGGTTGAATATATTTGCAGCGAAAACTTAAGCAATTTGAAAATTACTTCTAATTAAAAGATCTACTCAATCAAAACCCCTTTGATCTGATGCAATGTGTGTGAGCAAAATAACAAGTAGTGTGTAGACGAAATCCCTAGGCATGCATCTAGCGCAACACAATGCAAACCACAAGTCAAACCACAATGCACAAGGGATTTTTAGGTGGTTCGAAGATCACACCACGTGACTCCTACTTCCACCCCTCACACAGTGGGGACACACTACTCAAGAACTGAGTATAACACACACACGAGCACACCGGCTCAACCACACACACACACTAGATCATGTCCACAATTCATCTAACCAACACGCCACACACGTTGTCTGATGCAAACACGCAATCAGAACAACAATCCACACGTACAGAATCAAGCACAAGGAACGCTTGAACCACTACCACACACACAAAGATATGAAAAGTGTAGAAGAAGAAGAGTTCAGAGATGTAGAATTATATCCTGATGAAGAACTCTTCGTGGTGGTCGTCCAGAAGACCTCAAGATTCACGTCCTTGAAGACCACGTGATGATGGAGAAGCTTTACTTGAAGATGAACCGGCTTCAACTCCGCTTGGAAGGTTGTTCTTCTTTGTTCTGGGTAGAGAGTTGAAGTAGAGCAGCATGAAGAGAGCCTTTTCTTACCTTTGCTTAGGGTTTTGGTATGGTGGCTTCTTGCTGTGAAAATAGCCTCATATAATCCTTATATAATGGTGTCCAAACATAGAGAGTCGTGCTAAAAGAAAACACCCAAATATAGATCATATCTGGCCATAAGATCTTCCCAAAACTCCGTCTGTCGACAGCCGACTTGCTGCTGTCGACAGGTGCTAACAGGTTTGCAAAATCCAGAAGACTGGCCTTCCGGGAAACCATTTTCTGTGTGTATCTGTCGACAGGCGAAAATCAATCTGTCGATAGATGCACTATTCATCTGTTGACAGGTGCACTATTTCAGCAACTTGTCTTGTTCTTTTGCACTTGGATTTTGGGCTTTGTCTTGCATGGAATCTCACCTACATTTAAGAACATTATTAGTGAGATATAATGAAATATAAAAGAACAAGTTAAACATGTTTTTCTTGATTAGCGTTTGCTTTTCTTGATTAACATTTGCTTGACTTAACATTCTCATTATGTTTCACATATTCACATCACATCAATTTGTATTGTTCATGAAATCTCATCATCAAAAACAAACATACCATTATGTCAACTTAACATTCTCATGTAAACCCAACATTCTCCCACATGAGAACCCAACAGTGGCTTGTTGGATAGCATGGGAGATTAAAACCTTGATGCTCTCAATGATGCTACTGCTTAACCTGGAAACCTACTCAAAATGTCTTCCACACGTTTCCTTCCAGATTTCCCAAGTAATGAGAATGCTACCATATATAGAAATGAAGCCAAAGGGAGACGATAGCTTGGAGTTCTGAATAGCCCTCCAACAGCAAGATGTAATGTGGTCATGCCTGAGAATAGGAGAGGTTAGAAAAGGCCTAAACCAATTCCATAGACTAACAGCAAGATCACTTTTAATGAACAGGTGCTCGATGTCTTCATACTGAGGATTGCAACAACACGAGCATCTAGAAACCATATGAATACCTTGATCAGAAATTCTAGAGTCAACTGGGACTGCCCTGTTGATCATCTTCCAACAGAAAAGGGAGGCCCTTCTGAGAAAGTTGTGATGCCATATTTTAACCAAAGTAGGTCTGTAGACCCCACGAGATCTCAACAAGTTGTAAGTCGATTTGGAGGTGAAGGAGCCATCATGAGAAGGAGACCATATGCACACATCTTCCTCATCAGAGAGTTGAATTTTTCCTAAAATCTTAACACTAGGGAGCATCTGCCAGAAGTGATGATTAACATCCCGAAGAACCTCACTAACCATGGCGTGTGGAGCATTCATAGGATCATGCAATGTAAATCGCAGAGGGGTTTTACCTGCCCAAGAGTCATAGAAGAAATCCACTTTCCTACCATTTCCCAGTAACCATCTTGTGTTCATTAATTAGCACATTTGCAACGGTAAAAATATTTTTCAGAAGCCCCTGCAATGGAAGGGAGCACAGTCTCGCATATCGGGCCCAGAGAGAAGTGCCATGATAGATGTTCCATAGTTGTTTGGTAGCCAAAGATAGCTGAACATGCCATAAACTATTAACCCCAAGACCACCCTCTTGAATGGAACGTTGGATAATAGTCTAGAGGATCCAATGGCTTCTGTGAGCACCATCAATACGGCTCCAAAAAAAGGAAGCACAAGCTCTGTCAAGAAGGCAAATAACACCCTTGGGGAGGACAGAGGCCGAAGCAATGTAGATGGGAATGGAACACAACACAGAGTGAATAAGAGTGACCCAGCCAGCCTGAGAGAAAAACTTGGATTTCCAACTTCAGAGCTTTCTGTTGATTTTATCAAATAAGAACTTAAAATCAGAGACATTAACCCTGCCTTCTTTCAGAACAACCAAGATAGTCAGGGTCCCCTTTGCTTCTTGAAACCCGTGATGGCCTTGATTCTAATAGCAGTACCACCAGGAGCTTTTTTAGATAGAATAAAGTGGCTTTTACTCTTGTTGATTTTCTGACCTGATGACAGTTCATAGGCATGTAAGAACTTTAGAAGAGCAGAAATGTTGGCGGCATGCCTGTTAGTAAAAAGGAGCGTATCATCAGCATACAATAAGTGAGATACAGGGGGACAAACTCTTGGTCCTGCAGAAGGTTTGAGGGCACCAATAGAAAGTTGCTGCCAAAGGCCCCTACTAAGGACCTCCTCCATAATAATAAATAAAGTTGGTGCAATGGGATCCCCCTGTCTGAGGCCCCTGGATGATTGAAATACCCAGCTTGATGGCCATTGACAAGCACAGAAAACCAACAATTAGAGATCAACATACCCACATATGAAATGAACTTGTGGCAGAAACCAAATTGGTGAAGAACAACAAACAAAAACTCCCATTCAACTCGATCATAAGCCTTCATCATATCAAGCTTAAAGATGACATTATGGCCCCTAATCTTGCGTCCAAGCTCCTTAAGCAAGCATCTAGATAAAGACACATTATCAATAATGGAACGACCCTTAACGAAGGCACCCTGCTCCTTAGAGATAATCTGAGGAAGAATATCCGTAAGGTGGTCACAAATAATTCTGGAAATAATTTTGTGACAGAAGTTACACAAGCTTAAAGGGCAAAATTCGGAAAGCTACAAAAGTAACTGCATCGTTAACTTTGGGAATGAGAGCAATAAGGGTAGAGGTGACCCCGCGAGGTAAAGGATACCCGCTAAAGAAGCCTTCCACTGCCTCGAAGATGTCAGTACCAATGATGTCCCAACAAGAGGTGTAAAAACTCCCAGAATATCCATCAGGACTGGGTGCTCCATTACCATTCATAGACCATACCGCACGCTTCACCTCGTCGAAGGAAGGGGAGGAACATAGTTGGTCATTCTGAGAGTGAGAACTAGGAATAGCCTCCAGAAGGTTATTGTCAATCACATAGTCACCAGAAGATATATCTTTTCAATAATTAAGTCTCTAGGTAGTCTTGATATGGGAGGACAAGGCCCCCCATCGGTTGGAGTTCAAGAGCCCCATTGATTGCTGATGAAGCCTTCTATTGATTATGAAAGAGCTTCAGATGTCAATTGGAGAACAAGGTCCTCCATTGATTGGTGTTTCAATGTCATATCGATTGCTAACTATCAAGGCAATCAATTATCAAACACAAGGCAATGATTGTCAATTAACAAGGCAATCGATTGTCAAATACAAGACAATCGATTGTCAATTATCAAGGCAATTGATTGCCAATTAACAAGGTAATCAATTGCCATGGAGAGGCAATCAATTGGTGATCATCAAGGCAAGTGATTATCATAAGGAGGCAATCGATTGGTATTTAACAATGCAATCGACTGTCGTAAAGACAATCAATTGGTGAAGGAAAAAATATCGATTGCTGACCAACATCGATTGCTGATGAAAATATCGATTGTTCATTAGAACATCAATTGCTGAAGGACAAACATTGATTGCTCATTAGAACATCGATTACTGAAGAAAAATATCGATTGTTCATTTGAACATCGATTGCTGAAGGACAAACATTGATTGCTCATTAGAACATTGATTATTAAAGAAAAATATCGATTATTCATTTGAATATCTATTGATGAAGGACAAACATCGATTGCTCATTAGAACATCGATTATTGAAGAAAAATATCAATTGTTCATTTAAACATCGATTCTTGAAGGACAAACATCAATTGCTCTTTTAGAACATCGATTACTGAAGAGAAAACATCAATTATTCATTTGAACATCCATTGCTAACCAGATCTGATGGACCTTTTGATTGAGCTTGGAAATGAGAATCAATTGGTGACTAAGTGTTCTAATTGCTGAACAAAATATTCAGCAGTCTTTCTATTCAGTGTGTACTCACACAAATTGTTGAACAAGGGCTTAGAAAATCATTTGTTTAGTGTTGCAGATGACATTGATTCCTGGACAAGGGTCTAGTAATCATCTGGTTGGGGTTAATATCATGTTACTAGACAAGGGCTTTGTAAGCCCCCAATTGGTTTTCACCAATGGTTTCTCATGAGTTATTAGCCTATGTTAATAGGCTCTCTATCCGTCTAATTCTTAGGAATTCTACTCATTGGGCCTCCATGGTTTGGCAAGAAATCCTAAGTTCTCATTCCCTTTTTATGAACGAACTTCATTCGCTCATTTACATTAATTATCCTGATTGAGGCCTTACTCAATCTTGTCCACTAATTTGTCCCCATTTATTTGGGATTTAAAATCAAAGTTGTTACAACAACCTATGCATCTGTCGATCTATCTAGTCTGTTTATAACTAAATTGTCGATAGATTGCATCATCTGTTGACCATTGAAGTGGTTTCTCTCATGCTAAAATTTCCTTTTTGGTTTTTCAATATGTTTTTGACTTGGATATTTGGAATACAATGATTGTTTGCTTGTGTTTTCATTTCAAATTTGTTTCGAGGATTTGTTTCTTTAACAAAAGTTGTTATGAATGATTGTCCAATTTTATTTTTATTTTCATTTTGAAAACCTAGCCCATGCTTAGTGGTGTTCATACGAGCCCCTAAGATGACATCTAGATTTTCCTTTCCCTTGACAAACTTTGACAAAGTGTCTTGTTTATCATTCAATTCTTTTTGAATCTCTTCCACTTTTACTTGAAGCATTTCTTTTTCCATTTTGAGATTTTTAACAGATTCAATCAAAACTTGTTTTTCTTTTTCTGCATTCTAAATTCTTTCTTTAGCACTATCAAGTTGCTCATGAAGAGTTTCTTTTTCATTTTCAAATTATTTACCTAAGTGCATAGAACATCAATTTGTTTAGAATTTGAAGGATCATGCAAGATATTGTTTATTATCTTTTTCAATAATTTATTCTTAGATTTGTATTCACAGAAATTTTCGAATAGGGAAATATATGCCTCTTCCCATTCATCAACAGAAAAATCTTCAAATAAAGAGTTTACTTAGTATTCTCCTCACTTGTTGCGATGAGACAAGTAATTTCCTCACCATCAGATTTATTTTTCTCTTGCACATCCATGTCGTCATCACTCCAAGTGGTCAGCATGGCCCTTGTCCTCTTGAACATTTGATTTTTCAGTTTTCATTTAAGATCCGGGCATTCTTCTCTCATATGCCCTTGCTTCCTACATTCATAGCAAATAACAACATTAGTCTTTTTACTTAAGTAAGGTTTCTTGCTCAATTCAAGTTTCTTGGAGAAGTCTCTCTTTGAGAAAGGTTTGAATTTACCTTGGCCCTTCTTTCTCAGAAATTTCTTGAATTATCTTGTTAGTAAGGCCATCTCACTGTCATTCTCATCATTAGAGGAATCATCACATTCACTATCACTAGCAATTTTAGAACTAGATGATGCTTTCAATGCTAATGGTTTCTTTTGATTCATTTCAGACACATTTCTTTTCAAGTTGATTTCATATGTCATCAAGGAACCTATTAACTCATCTAATTGCATGGTAGAAAGATTCTTGGAATCTTATTAATAGTGGTCTCTGTGTGCCAAGTGGAAGGACCATAGTGCCTTCCTCACAAGGTCACTGTTTGAATAGTCCTTTCCAAGACCATTAAGCCCATTCACTATTAGCATGAATCTAGCAAACATTTTAGATATAGTTCATCATTTTTCATTTGAAGATTTCATACTCAAAAACTAACATGCTAGCTTTCGTTTATCTTATCTCAGAGGTTCCTTCATAGATGAGTTGAAATTTTTCCACATTTCTTTTGTAGACTTACATGATGATACTCTTGAATATTCCTTGGGATGGATGGCACACTGCATCATATTCAAGGCACTCCAGTTAAGTGTAGCCTTTCGAACTTCTTCCCTCATCCATGTGCATTCATCTTTAGGTAGCTCAGCAAGCCCTTTATCTACAATTCTCTATAGTTCATAGTCTTGTGCCCTCAGAAACACTTGCATCCTATTTTTCCAGTACGAATAATCAGTTCCATCAAAAAATGGTGATCTAGTGACTGAGTGTTCCTTAGCCACGAAACCCCTATCCACATTCATAGTGGATCTCTCTTGATTGTTAAATCAAACACCTAAAAGGCTATATGAGAACGAAGCACTGATACAAATTGAAGAGTTGTGAAAATTCAACTAAAAATGTGTATGTAGAAGGGGGGGTTGAATAGATTCACCCTCTTCTAAATTACTGATCAATTCTTTAAAAAAATTACTTAAACGTACAGAGCAAAGTGCACAACAAGTCTCCGAGTTCAGACTTAAGATACGGGAGGATCACTGTTTGATCGACCAGATCTAAGTCAAACTAGACAAGAGGACTTCGAACACCAACCAGTGTGTGTGCGTAATATTTTACCAATCAAATGGACATGCATTGCACAAAAATTCGTACTCAAAAGCATGCCTAGCATGCATCTAGAGAATAACCATATCAAACGATAGTGCAAACAGATTTAAGGTGGTTCAAATCACTTCACAGTGATCCTACATCCACCATCACACACACACACACACACGAATTCCCTTTACTCTGAAGTAAAAAGGGGTACAACACACACTAGTGAGATCTGATCAGTAGAACCTGATAGATCAAGTTCAACACACACACATGAATTAGATTTCCAAGAACAAGACAGAGAAGTGGGGATCTAGGGAATTTGAGTTCAAGAATCAAGGAACTATATCTCCTTAGCCTAGGAATGATGCTTGAATCTTGAATCCATGGAGGGTTGACTTGATCTTCTCAGTTGGACGAGCTTCTTCAACATTTCTGCTCTACTCAGAATAGGGTATTGTACTGCCTTGAGCTCTGGCCATCTACACCCTTTCCAAGGCTCCAATCTCATCCTTAGTCACCATATGATAAAAAGAGGGATATTTATAAACCCTTGTAGTGTGTGACACTTGCCTTGGGGCACATGTGTACCACATACGAGGAGGACCCCGTGCATTATGGTTGTCCCACGTAGCTTACGTGCTTCATTAAGTACTGTCATCTATCGATAGATCCAACTAGGGTGTCGACCATTACTATGTAGGAAGTTCTCCCAGAAGTTTACATCTCTCAATCTTCATCATCTATCGATAGTCGATATCTGGGTTGTCGACCGATCCTTTTTTCATACCGATTGATGACTTTAACCAATCGATTGCCTAATCCTGTATCAACTGGTGACTTCACCAATCGATTGTTGTTTCTATATTGATTGGTAATTTGTCCAATCAATTGCTAACATTGTATGTTTCGATTGGTGACTTGACCAACTGATTGTTATTCTTGTATCGATTGGCGACTTGTCCAATCGATTGCTAACCTTGTATGTTTCGATTGGTGATTGACCAACCGATTGTTATTCCTATATCGATTGGTGAATTGTCCAATCGATTGTTGACCTTGTTTGTATCAATTGGTGACTTGACCAACCGATTGTTGTTCTTGTATCGATTGGTGACTTGTCCAATCTATTATTGTTCTTCATTGTAGTCCTCATCTGTCGATAGTTGGTTCTATGTCTGTTGGCCATTACTATGTGCATTCTGCATTTAGTAACATCTTTTCTACTTGACTTTGAAGTTTGTCTTTGAACTTGTCAACCTGTATAAAGCTTATACATAGTTATTTACTTGTTCAATGCATTTCACTCATCAGTATACAATTTACATGAGTCTAATAAATCTATGAGATCAATTTAACCAATCATGATTTGAATGAAATTGCTATCATCAAAAATTATTCTCAAGGTATACAACCCAACACACTTGGGCATCAAATGAGACGTACCTTGGGTGATTATCTCCATTCTTGAGGGAAAGCTTGGGCCTCTAAAATACATATAAAGATATAAATTAGACCCTAAAAATATATATATATATATATAATTTGAAGATTAAGGCATAATTTGAGTGTTTTAGGTCCACTACATTAAATCCATTTTAGTGTTTCACTACATCGCCCAAGTGAGATGTTTTAAGCATGCTTTGTTATCATCAAAATCAATTTTTGTATAACCAAAGTACAACATACCACATGTGTCTTCTTGGAGGATTGTGATGGCAATAGTGAAAACTCAATCAATCGTAGCTTGATAGAGAGGAAGAAAAGAAAGTTTAAGCTTATCATCAATGGATGCCTAAAAAGATTGGACAATGAAGAACTGTGTATGCTTTTTGTTGAATGAAAGCTTTCCTTGGTGATCACACTAGAACTGCTCATGGAGAGGTTTTCTTAATGTGGACATTGAAGGAAGGAGTGTTTGCTTAATCCGCTCTCTTTTTCTTTGAAGGCTCACAAAAGATGAAGCTCTTTTTCTCTTTCCTTAGCTCTTTCACACCTTATGATTCATGGCTTGGTCACATATTGTAAATGCTTGGAGAATTTGACCGTTGTGAGGTGTGACTTTTTCCTTCTTCTACTCCCTTGTTGGGCTTGTCCTTTTGTGGCTACTCTTGAATGTTTGAGATATGAGGGTGTTGCATTTGAATCCTGGAGAGGCTTCATTGGTATTTTCTTCTTTTTCCTGCAATATACATTTTTAAGCAAAATGTAGATTTATTGACAACATATTTTATGTTTTGGTTAGGCTATCCTACTTGTCATTCCCTTGTCCCACCATCTGGGTATTTTCTCTTCGGCTACTGGCTAGTCTATTTTAAGCATATGTCGAGAGTTCCCCTAGCACCTCACCCCTCTCTTAGCCATGTAACTTGGCCATGGGAAGTGGTCTGGGCATTTGCTTGACAGGAGTGGGCAAGTGAGCCAGTGTGCACTACTGTTGTTGTAGGGGTGAGATATTGTGGGTGCCGTTGACCTCTTTGAGATAGATAGGTGGTGCACTGAGTAAGATTATTGAAAGTCATTCCCTATCATTGTAGGCACGTGCTCAAGCATATGTATGATTTGTTCTTGACCCGATGTGCTCAAGATAACCGCTGCCAATTTGAGGAAATTGCATCGATGGATCTTGGTTATATTATGCAGGTGAGATTGATTTTATAAGTTGACTGGGTATATAAGCTTTGGATGTCACTCTTGTTCATATTTTATCCCAATGACATGTCATCTTCTAGTCATATATTGTGGGAATGAATATTTATATATATATAGCTTAATCCTGCTAATTTCAGGAAATTGCCTCGATGGATCTTTCCCTTTTTCGTTCGTATCAGCTGCGACATCTAAATCTATGTTTTTACCTGTCTCCTTGTAGTTTGTCCTTGTATTTTTGTTTAGAATTAGATTGTCGCTGCTATTTCCGTGAGTTGGTCTCTTTTGCAAAACCTCTTTTTCCGATGGTCGTCAAGACTCTGGTGGATCACCTCGATTTCGGATGTGGAGCAGTTGGATTTGCTCTGGTTTTAGGGCAGACATGCAGACCGCTCAACCTTCCTTTTCAGATCAACTGCAAGTATGCTACACAAAATTTCTCCGTCAGGGCAGACCCGAGTCTTGCATTGGACTTTGCGGCTCTCCTAACCAATCGATCTATTCCTGATCGGTCCTAGTATTAATTACCAGGTAACTTGGTTCCCCAACACTAAGGGCATGTCTAATACGTACCCATCAACATCTTGTATTTCTCTTTGATGTTCTATGTACCCGTGTGCTCTTGCATTCCACCACTCACCTATTTTGTAATATTTGGTGGTTAATTTAATAGAATAATCCTTTCATGGAAAAGAAAAAAGTAAAACAACAGATCGCGTGAACCTGCGTAATTTCTACACGCAAATATACCCAATATTACCTTTTTAGAAGAATCAAGTACCAATACACCCATTACATCTTACATATTCTACTTAATTTATTTCTAAGCGTTCTTATATTGACATGTATCTCCATAATGCAAAAAGATTTCGTCCTATATATTTAAGTAGTAATTTGCCTTTTGTTTGGCTTAATTCAGATGGATTTATAGGAAAAGGATTAATCTATCACTATTTAATATTTTCATAAGATTAACATAGTATGTCCATATATATATATATATTATTTGTAAAGTATTATATTTCTACGTGTCATTTCTGTTGTTGAGCTTTGACGATGTAACTGAAACAATATTCCTTGATATAGAGGTATTTTACGATGATTTATAAAATATGTGGGTATAGAGAAAAAAATACTCAAGATTGCCATCCCCTCCCAGGCCCTAACTTTGGTGAAATTTCAGCCTCCGCCCTGGTTTAACCATAACCCTTCATGTGGACAGGCACAGACCTTCACACGACTTTCACAAGTTCATGGCAACAAGTTCCTAAGAAGAGCCAGCGTCATAGCAACTATTTCACCTTTCTTTTTCTGTCTTAATTTCCTTGGTCAAGGTTTACATGTTCTCCTCGGATGAAAAGAAAATTAAAAAACTATGTAAACATATCTGTCTTGATAGAGAACATTGATTTTACATAAATTGCAACAGTTGTGTATCTTTAAATGATATTTCCAAGCTGAATGGCCAAAGCAAGCATCTGAGATACCAAATAATTCCCCTTAACACTTACGAAACCTGTCACTTGAATCCCCATTATAACATGCAGGGACCAACCTGGAAGCCATAATGCAGGCTCGAGCGGTCGGTACCCCAACACTATGGTCCCAGTGCCACCTAGCTAGAGTTGTGTCTCATCATGCACCTTTACTTATAGACACCAATGATGACCCAAGTAGGAGGGGACCCATTCCTTTCAGATTCGAAGACTTCGGGTGGAAGAGAAGGGATTGCTTGGACATCATCAGAGATTCTTGGGAACAAGACACTAAAGGAGATGGTCTAGTGAGAATTTCAGACAAGATCAGAAGAACTAAAGTGACTTTGAGGAAATGGAACAAAAGCTGTGTTGGAAATCTACAGAGACCAATTACAGAATTGAAGGCCTATGTCGAGGAGCTGATTTTAGAGAATCATTTTCATCTCTCCCACCACCCATGGAGACTAAACTGACAGACTCAAGAAAGGAAACTTGCAGAGTTACTAGAACTAGAGGAATGCTTATAGAGACAAGAGTCTAGACTGGCATGGGTTTAAGAAGGGGACCAAAATACAAAGTTCTTTCGCACTACAATCATTACTAGGCGGAGAGCTAACAGAATTGACAGACTGATCAATGCAGATCGGTGGAATTAATCTGTCACACTGATATAACTCAGGAACTAACCAGTCACTTCCAAGGCAGATGGGAGATGGAAAGACGACTTATTGTTAGACTAGAAGAAGTAATTCAGTTTAAGAAACTAAGCAATCTAAAAGCCAGATATCTTGAAAGGCCTTTCTCATGTGAGGAATTAAAAAAAGTCATACTGCAAATACCTGCTAAAAAAGCACCAAGTCTGAGTGGTCTAAATGCCAGCTTCTACAAGAATAGTTGGGAAATCATCAAGGAAGACATAATGCGATCGGTACAAGACTTTTATTGGAATGGCTTTATGCCCCCATCCATCGATACCACATTTATCCCTCTAGGTGGCAAACCCCAAAAGATGCAAGGACGGGAGATCCGTTAGTTTATGTAATGAAATGTGTAAAATAATAGCCAGATTGAACAGACTAAGAGAGGTCATTGCAAAGCTAGTTTCCATAGAGCAATCTGCTTTTATACTAGGTACAACTTTGGTTGACAATATACTTGTTGCACAAGAGATTGAACACTATGAACAACAAGAGAAAACCCAGGGACTTGGTGATGAATCTGATGATGAAGCTTGACATAGAGCAAGCATATGATAGGGTTGACTGGAATTTTATTGATGAGGTGCTATATACGATGGGTTTTGGCGAGAAATGGAGGAGATGGATTGGCGCGTCTGTCAAGCACTTCAATGGCACTGCTTTTCAATGGAACACCCTGAAGATGTTTTTCCCCTTCGAGAGGTCTCAGACAAGGAGACCCTTTTATCACCTTACCTCTTTCTGCTCATGTCAGAAGTATTATCAGCTGCTCTAAAAGTTGAAAAGAAGAAGGGCACTCTTCAAGGATATAAGCATGGAAATTCCAGTGTCGTTGTTAACCACCTGCTTTATGTTGATAACATTACTTTTCACAAAAGCTGAAGAGCCTGAAATCAATACATTCAGGGAGGTAATAGGTAAGTATTGCTCGGTCAGGAAAAAGGTCAAAGATGTAGCCAAGAGGATTAGCCAATAGATAGGAATAAAATCGCATGATAACATTGGCAAATATTTAGGAGTCCAGATCACACATATTAACCCAGCTGAGATTGCGTACAAGGAGATCTTGAAGAGAGTGAAGGAGAAATTGGCAGGATGGAAAGGTAAATCAATGTCCATGGCTAGCAGAGTTATTCTAACTAAACATGTGCGTCACACAATTCCTATCTATTGGATGGGCGTTATAAGTTTTCCAAGCTAAACAGTCAAGGAAGCTCACTACAAGAAACATGACATATGTCAGAGGCTTATAGCCGTTGACAAAACATATAAAATCGTTGACAAAAATATATGTCAGTGGTCTTTAAACTGTTGATAAAGTCGTTGACAAACTAGTCATCGACTAATATTTATCAGCGACCGTTACTAACCGTTGACAAATGCTATATATGTCAGCGGTTAACATCCAATGACATATATTGGATATATCGATAGATACATCCGATGACATATATTGGATATATCGATAGATGTATTGAGATGTAGTACATATGTCAGCGGCTGGGTTGATGACATACGAAGAATATGTCAGCGACTCCCTCCAGCCGCTGACAAAGATATTTTTTTTAAGAAAAAAAAATCATGTCGCCCTCTTGGTCGCCTCCGCCCCTGCAACCCCCCCCCCCCCCCCCCCCCGCCTCTCCCCCTCCCGATCCAGCACCGCCCAGAACAGCTCGTTGAAGTCCTCCATCCCTGCATTCCCCATCAGCCCCCTGCAGAACCCCTCTATGTGCCCCTGTATCTTCTCCGGCATCTCCCTTCCCAGCAAGAAGTTGAAGCCCTCCTCCGACAGCCGCCCCTCGATCACCCCCTCCATTCCAGACATGAAGTACTTGAGAGACGAGAGGAACGACTCAGATTCCTCAATTGCCTGCACCAACGAGAATTCTGCGGTTGAATATATATGGAACAATTTTCGATCTAGAGAAAGCATTTATGAAGGATTATTGCTTAAAAGAAAATGATAGATCGTGATAAATCATTTCCCTTAAACACGTTGCCGAAGAAGGGAAGGAAGCTCTACCTTGCAGGCAATGAAGCAATAGCAGGGGCTCCGGAGGTAGTGCTTCACTCGTCATCGTCAGGCACTCCACCCGGTGCTGTCGACGGGTTGCCCTTGTCTGCGCTCCACATGGCGTCGTTGACGATGGCGTCGTCCCAGCGACGGCTCTCTGCCGACTCCTGATCCTTGCTGCGGAGGTGGACGAGGAGGGCGATGGCGCCGCCGAGGGACCCAGAGTAGAGGAAGCCGGGGAGGGAGGGTGGGAAGCAGGCGCGGAAGGCGTCGAAGACAGAGAGGCAGTCGTCCACCACGGGGTTGATGTCGGGGATGTGGGCTTGGAGGCCATCGGAGAAGCCGTGGCCCTGGTGGTCGAGGGCGCAGACGGTGAAGCGGCCATGCTCGACGAAGATGGAGGTGAGCTGGAGAAACCAGTTGGACTCGCCGGTGAAGCCGCGGACGACGCAGAGTATGCCGGCGGGGTCACCGGCAAGGGGGACCCAAAACTGGTTGAAGATGTTGAGGCCCCGGGGATTGCGGTAAGTGGAGGTGGTGTGGGCGACGCCGTGTTGGGAGTAGAACTCCTCCGGCGTGAGGGGGCGATCTCAGGAAAAGAAAGAAAAAGGAAGGCGGGGAGAGAGAGAGAGAGGGCAGGGCCGGTGGATGGGTTATTTTTGTAACAAAGTATTTAGAAATACTTTGTGCACGTTTGCACGGTTAAAAATGCTACGCTGGAATCACCGGGTCATTGATCATTGGTCCACGTATAACTCGCCCACGTCAGCCGCCCTTACACCTCGCCACCTGTTACGCAGCTTCTCGAGACGTTTCATCATGAAACCGCCACATCACGAAACCGCAATTATGTGAGATATTTTTTAAACCTAATTTTGCTCTTCCCGCCTTTTGTGCCAATTTGTCACTGGAAATTATGAGTCTTTGTAAAGTGGAATTTTGTATTTGTCACTATAATCTTTGTATTTGTCACTGGAATGAACTTATTTGTCACTACAATTCGTAAGTCTATGTAAATTAGAATCTTATATTTGTCACTGGAATCTTTCTACTGAAAGGAATGTATTTGTCACTGGAATCTTTCTATTTGTCACTGGAATCTTTCTATTTGTCACTGAAATGAATGTATTTGCCACTGGAATCTTTCTACTGAAAGGAATGTATTTGTCACTGGAATCTTTCTATTTGTCACTGGAATCTTTCTATTTGTCACTGAATTGAATGTATTTGTCACTGAAATCTTTCTATTTGTCACTATAATTCGTAAGTCTATGTAAAGTGGAATCTTTCTATTTGTCACTACAATGAATGTATTGTCACTGAAATCTTTCTATTTGTCACTACAATTCGTAAGTCTATGTAAAGTGGAATCTTTCATTTTGTCACTAGAATCTATCTATTTGTCACTGAAAGGAATGTATTTTTCACTAGAATCTTTGTATTTGTCACTGAAATGAACTATTTGTCACTACAATTCGTAAGTCTATGTAAACTGGAATCTTTCTATTTGTCACTGGAATCTTTTTATTTGTCACTATAATTCTTAAGTCTATGTAAAGTGGAATCTTTCTATTTGTCATTGGAATCTTTCTATTTGACACTTCAATGAATGTATTTGTCACTGAAATCTTTCTATTTGTCACTACAATTCGTAGTCTATGTAAAGTGGAATCTTTCTATTTGTCACAGGAATCTTTCTATTTGTCACTACAATTCGTAAGTCTATGTAAAGTGTAATCTTTCTATTTGTCACTAGAATATTTCTACTTATCACTACAAATTGTAAGTCTGTGTAAAGTGGAATCTTTCTATTTATCACTAGAATCTTTCTATTTGAGATAATAGAAATCTTTCTATTTGTGATAAATAGAAAGATTCTAATGACAAATAGAAAAATTCCAGTGACAAAGACTCATTACTCCATTTAGATGTTGCAATGGAGGAGGCTCTTCTCAGATTATTTTGGCACAAAAGGCGGGAATGACAAAATTAGGTTTAAAAAATATCTCACACAATTGCGGTTTCGTGACTGTGGCGGTTTCATGATGAAACGCCTCGAGAAGCTGCGTAGCAGGCGGCGAGGTGTAAGGGCGGCTGACGTGGGCGGCTTGCACGTGGACCAAGACTAGCCACCCGGTGATTCCAGCGTGACGTTTGTGACCGTGCAAACGTGCACAAAGCATTTCTCTTTGTCAACGGCTTTTATAGCCGTTGACATATGTTATATATGTAAACGTTTATTCGTAGCCGTTGACATATATTAAAAGGGCGGAAATGTCCCGCCATTTTTTCATCAATATATGTCAACGGCTATCAAAGGTCGTTGACATATATTAAGCTTATGTCAACAGCTTGTTTTAGCCATTGACATATGTTACTTGTGTCAACGGATTATAGTAGCCGTCGACATACGTTAAGTTTATGTCACGGCTTGCGATAGCCATTGACATATGTTACGTTAACGTCAACGGATTACCGTAGCCATTGGCATATATTATCTTATGTCAACGACTTGAGTAGCCGTTGACATATGTTAATCATATGTCAACGGCTTCCTATAGCCGTTGACATATATCTTATATATCTATGACTATTTCTAGCCGCTGACAAAAAGTAGTTGACAAATCCCACCACTCTTGTAGTGAAGATAGAAGAGATATCCATGAGTTTCATATGCAGAGGTGTGGAGGCTGTTTCTAGCCTCCTAGGCTTGCAGGGGCCCATCATGACCCAGTGGGCCGCCTGGGCTTCGTTCGTTGAGCCACGTGTCCTCGGGTCTGGCCCAAGGCTCCAGAACACACTCTGATCACCAGGCGCCCAAGTGTCCCCAAGGGCTGTCTCCAGACACCCTGCCACCCGTTCGAGTAGGACACAGCCTACTGAGCAGGTCATGCTCGAGCCTCATGATCCATCACCGAACATGGCTGTGCTTCTGAGCACCGAGTAGCCTGGCTGGTAATCGAGCAGATTCTTGTTCGGTGCCCTTCAGCCAGAAACCCTCGAAACGGACGTTCGCCTCCCGAAAGTAGTTAATATGACGCGCGATACGCGTCCCACGACTGAGAGCATTAACCATTAAGGATCCCAATGGGCGCCTCAAACGGACAACTCCTCGCTTGGGAACCTGAACCAACACACCCCTCTAGTCATCATTGGAGTGGATAGCGTCCGGACCTTTCATCTCCTTCACCTATAAGAGGCACAGGTGATCCCCATGCAAAGGTAGGCAACCTACGCTATACACACTCACCCACACACGATCACACACCGGAGAACCTTCTTTTCCTACCTCCTTTCCAGTCTGATCTGACTCAGGTGTTGGAGGGTTCTCCCTGGTTCTTCAACTGGGTCCCCCCTGATCTCTTCTGGGTTTTGCAGACCATTGTCCGCACCGACAACCGTCTCTCCCTTCTACTCTCAGTGGAGACCCGTTCGGCCCATGACCAAATAGGAAACACGTCCACATTTTTGGCGCCGTCTGTGGGAACGACAGAAGCCTTGACTCGCGGATGATCCTCCATCAGAACCCTAGCAGCAGGGCGACGCGATCTCGCCAGTCGCGCGCAGACTCGCGTCACCAAGCCCTCCTATCGACGACAAGTTTCCCTTTCCAGAGCGATCGATAATGTCCCTGTCACCGGCCCCCCACCACTGCCCAGGAGGTAGCAGAACTTCGGGGCCAGGTGCAGCAGCTCGTGGGGGTCTGCCAAGGACTCCATACTCAACTGGCCAGATAGCCCCTTGCCAGTTCCCCCGCCTCTAGAGTAACAGGAAGATCATCACGACGGCGACCCCCTGCTCCATCAGCTCCACAAGAGCGGCGTAAGGATCGTGCCCGGCGCTCATGAAGAGCTTCGTCTGGCCTCCGAACCCCGAACGACAGGAGAACTCTCCTCGTCGATCCACCGTAGTACCACCTCCCCGCGCTCCGTCGTCGCCGCCAACTTCCCATGGTCCAAGCGCGAACGCTCTCTAAAACTCCGACCAGGATAGCCAATGCCTCCACCGCATCGTCGACCTCGAACGCCGCATGTACACGATGTCCAAGGTTGAAGGCAGAACTCCAGGGGATGACGCCTAGACTTCCACTCCCCGTTTCACTTGCGGAGATCCTAGAGCCCCGTTCCCCCGAAGCTTGCTTGCTACCATCACACCCTACGATGGCACCTCCAACCCCGCGGATCATATCCCTGGTTTGAGTCCGCATATGGTGTTCCACAGAGCATCAGATGCGGCAAATCCAGCTTTTCCAGCCATATTTAAGGAACTACGCAGGCCTGGGTCGAAACTGTGACGGCCCTCATTATACCGTACGGTTATACCAACCCACGTCGGTATAGCGAGAGTCCTCACAGTGGGACATTTACCCAAACGATACTAACAGCTGAGATACACGCGAATATACAACAGAGTAGCGGAAGTAAAAGACAACTGTCTCCATTCATTCATCATCCACATTTAACATACATGAAGTTTGTAATTAACAATAAAGAACTAAAAGTTCACATAATTTAAACTGCTGAAATAAAAATACATAATGTCCACACTTATACATTCTTTTCATGATACTCTAATACAACGTTCAAAATACATACTATGAAATACACAAGTCACAAAGAAACTCCAAAGTCTAATCTCCGCGCTCGGAGTCCGTCTCCACTGTCTCCTCCAACGGTGCCACGTCACCAACTACACCTGTACGCCGAAGCAAGGAGTGAGTCCAAAGACTCAGCAAGCAACACTACTCATAACATACACGTATAAGTCATAGGGGTTTCTACATGCACATTCAAATTTTACAACACATGGCATGCTAATTATTTGAAGGTTTCAACCTATCATGAAAGTTTTACAATTTGATACATGGATCATGCTTTCAGATTTCTAAGAATAAAACTTTACCTATCACATGCTCTCTATTTAATTTACTCATGAAATTTTGTCTTTAAAGGACCAAGACATGAGAGCTACCAACATGAACATTGTGCATATATGAAAGGAAACACAACTAGCATGAGTTTTACATGTTCTTAGCATATACATAGACATTTTCACATGCTTTAAGTTGCTGGTTTCACATGGTTTAATGGCTGTAAACCTACACATGAGAGCTACAATATTGCTTAAAACAATCATGTGAACAACCAATCATGCTACTTGCATACGTGCTCATCAATTATCCCTAACATGGATTCTAGACATTTTTGCACATAAACATGATGATAACGACATGATTTACTGATTTCACATGGTTTCAGATTTGTCTCACATGGATTTCAACAACATATTTTCACATTTAGAATTTCACATTTTCTTTACACAAGTTTTCTCTTTCACATGGTTACACTTTGCACATACACATTCACATTGTTCACTTACACATTTACACATGAACCATACACATTACACATTACACATTACACATTTTAGGTGCCGTGACACATAGTCCAAACCACCAAAGAAGACATATACACATCACATTACACATAGACGCCATCTAGGCATTCCAATGGCGACTCTTGGACTGCGCAGACCGGAGAACAAGTCTCCACCCTAACCAGTGGTACTTGTCCACCTCCAGGATTTCCCCCTAATGCCCTTAGGGTCACTTACACACTGAACTTTCTCAGGGGGACTTTTCCCTGATACAGCTCCACTGCCCTCTACGGAAGCAGTGTCACATTGGCACAGTTACACATTTACACATTTTACCGATTTTGCACATGGTTTTACACATAGCACTTTTCATCTCATTCACTTTCTCACTCATATGCATTTCTCTGTTTTTCCTGACATGGCACTACAGATTTCAGGAGTTTAACACACAGTAAATTTCACCAATCAAGTTGGTTTAAGCAATATCTAATCACATTACGATAACATATATAGATTACTATATTTCACATGGAAAATACATAACTCCTTATGTACTGGTCCAAATGACCTGAAATTTTAACCACATGCCATTTTCGGGTTCAAGGTCATACACTCAATTTTTCAGATTTTTCTGAGCTAAATAGAATTTACAGAAAATCAAATACCTATTTCGCATGCCATTCACAATTTAAGTTAACATGGAGTTTAACACATCATGCAATTTTGCCACTTACTGTTTGAACAGAGATTACTGTCGCATACATGATCTGAGAATGCAGAATTACCCTAAATCATACATCTATAGATCGATCACCACAAATCATTCTTGCATGCCGTTTTATTTACCGAACCGAGTTTATTAGCAATTTATACAAGCATGGACAATTTATCAAAACTGAGTACATGTACACTGATCCACTAATCTTCATGATCTAATAAAACTGAGGCATTCAGACTAATCCTAATCATAAAACATAAATTTGAAGATCATCAACAAGTCATGCTTATAATTCATGGAATACACTCTTCTAACATCCATCACCACACATCACTCATCCACACACCACAATTACAATATACATAGTGTATAGGGTTACCATATATCCTCATCACGGAAACCATACCGAAAATAGTGTATAGGAAGGGCAGAACAGTCACTGTTCTGTCCAGAGGAACTTGGCGGCGTCTCTGGCCGCTGACTCAGGGTCAGCGGCATGGTCGATGGACGCCAAGCATGATCTCAGCGTCCATTGACCTTGCCGTCAATGCAGGTCTGTGCAGAAACACAGACCCGAGCTCTCAAGTTTGGGTGAATGGAGGGTCTAGGACTCGAGGGAAAATTCATAAAAATAGTAGAAACACCTAGACACATACGGGGACATTATGGTTAGGTCACTTGCCTTTTAAAAATTGCTCCAAGGGTCTAGGGTGTTGGTGAAGCCCTCCTTGGGCAGTCCCAAGAAGGTGCAGAAACGCCTCCTAGATCTTCTTCCTCCGGGCTCCTGGGTGATCTCCACAGCAAGGGATGTCGGGGAAGCCTCCTCCTTTGCTCCAGCTATCTTCTTGTCGGAGAAGATGGCGGATCTAGCTCCAGGAGTCTGATCTTTGGGTGCAAAAGGGGGGTTTTCTCACAGCTCAGAACTAGGGTTTTTCCTCCTTTTTCTCTCTTGCAAAGGTGAAGAGAGGAGTGGGGAGAGGCAGATCCGGGTTCAGACATAAGGGGAGCCTCTCTCTCCCACTCACAAGGTGACATGACAGCTCTCAGAGCCGTTGGGGACAGCCCCCCAATGGCTAGCTTTCTTGTTTCAGAGGTTTCTGGCTCTGCTGCAATGCAGGCCAGAGAAATAGGCGTCCATATCGCTCGACGCCAGGATTAGTGTTGGCGTCCATGTCTGGACGCTGACACTACCTCAACGGCTAGGGGTTGACGCCAAGGTGGCCTTCGGCCAGAACTCTAAAATATGCAGAAAACTATGCATACCATGCATATATACATGCATGTATATGGTAGTGTATCCATACTATCACCATTCAATACATGCATTATTTACATCTAATATAAACATATGCACACGTAATTATACTAATCAATACGTACGTAATATGTATATACATACACAAGCACAAATACACACACGCAAATACAATTAATGCGACGGAAATTCGAGGGCCTTACACCCTCTCCCCCTTAAAGAAACTTCGTCCTCGAAGTTAGAACGACACTACTCAAACAAAAGGGGATACTTCTTCTTCATCGCATCCTCAAGCTCCCAAGTAGCCTCCTCGCGTGAGAAGTTCCGCCATAGGACCTTCACCGACGCATTCTCTTGTTCCGGAGATGCTGAACCTTCCGGTCAAGAATGGCTACTGGTTGCTCGACATACGAAAGATCTGGCTGGATCTCCACTGGCTCATGACTAATCACATGAGACGGATCTCGGACATACTTCCTGAGCATAGATACGTGGAATACAGGGTGAACGCTAGCCAAGCTGGGGGTAAAGCTAGCTCATATGCCACGCTGCCCAACGTCTGAGAATCTCATATGGGCCAATGAATCTAGGGCTTAGCTTGCTATGCCTGCCAAATCTGACAACACCTCGAGTAGGCGATATCTTCAAGAAGACATGATCGCCAACCTCGAACTCCAAATCCTTCCTTCTGTTGTCGGCATAACTCTTCTGCCTATCCTGTGCCGCAACAAGCCTTTTCCTGATAAGCTGAATCTTATCCGAAGTTTCCTGAACTAACTCCGGTCCGATCAACTGCCTATCACCAGTCTCCTCCCAACATAAAGGAGATCTGCAGGGCCTACCATACAACGCCTCGAATGGAGCCATACCAATACTAGCATGAAAGCTGTTGTTGTATGCGAACTCCACAAGAGGTAAATGACGCTCCCAATCATCCTTCCAATCCAGAACACACGCTCTCAACATATCCTCGAGCGTCTGGATAGTCCTCTCGGACTGTCCATCGGTCTGGGGATGAAACGCCGAACTGAGCTTAAGCTCCGAACCTAACGCATCCTGAAGACCCTTCCACAATCTCGAAGTAAATCTCGGATCTCGATCCGAAATGATCGACTTCGGCACACCATGCAATCTAATGATACCACTAACATACAATCTAGCTAAACTCTCTACTGACTGCTTCTTCTTCATAGGCAAGAAATGAGCAGTCTTCGAGAATCTATCTACAACTACCCAAATCGAGTCATTGCCCCTTCTAGATCGAGGCAAACCCGAAACGAAGTCCATAGTGACAGCTTCCCTTCCACACTGGGATATCCATCCTCTGCATAAGGCCGGATGGTCGCTGCCTGCGCTCGCTTTCACTTGCTGACATACTAGACATCTAGACACATAATCCGCAACATCCTTCTTCATGCCGGACCACCAAAATGATCTCTTCAGGTCTTGATACATCTTAGTGTTACCCGGATGAATAGAGAATCGCGATCTATGAGCCTCCGCTAACACATGCTCACGGACATCTACTACATCAGGGACACAAACACGGTGCTGAAATCTAATCACACCGTCCTCATCACGAGCAATGCCCGCCTTACCCACTAACTCTAACAATCTAGGGTCGGCTTTCTGCTGCTCAATCACCTCATCCAAGACTGAGGATCTAAGGGATAGCTGAGCTACAAAAGCCTGACACAGCGATGGCTCTAACTCGGTCATAGAGCACTGCATCCTCCAACATCTTCCAATCCTGCTGGAGCGAAGACCTCTTTCTACTAAGAGCATCTGCTACGACGTTCGCCTTTCCAGGATGATACTGAAGGTCGAAGTCATAGTCCTTCAAGAACTCAATCCATCTCCTCTGCCTCAGGTTTAATTCCTTTTGGGAGAAAAGATACTTCAAGCTCTTGTGGTCGGTAAACACCTCAAATCTGACACCATAAAGATAGTGCCTCCAGATCTTTAGTGCATGAACCACTGCTGCGAGCTCCAAATCATGAGTCGGATAGTTCCTCTCATGCTCCTTCAACTGACGAGAAGCATAAGCCACTACCCTCTCTCGCTGCATGAGTACACAGCCTAAACCAATCTGAGATGCATCCGTATAAATGGCAAAACCTCTAGACCACTAGGCAATACCAATACCGGAGCAGAAGTAAGCTTAGCCTTCAATAGCTGAAAGCTACGCTCACATGCCTCAGACCATACGAACTTCTCACCTTTCCTGGTCAGCTTTGTCAAAGGGGCGGCGATGGATGAGAAACCCTCAATGAATCGCCGATAATAACCAGCTAACCCAATGAAACTACGAATCTCCGAAGGAGTCTGGGGAATCTCCCAATCCATAACTGCTTGGACCTTTGCTGGATCAACTGCAACACCAGCGCCGGAGATACATGCCCGAGAAAGTGAACCTCGCGCAACCAGAACTCGCACTTGCTGAACTTCGCATACAGCTTGTGCTCACGAGAACCTCTAAGACTAACCTCAAATGCTGACGGTGCGTGGCCTCATCCGGAGAATAGACCAACACGTCATCAATGAACACAACAACAAAGCTATCTAAATACGGACTAAACACCGGTTCATGAGATCCATGAACGCTGCAGGGGCGTTGGTCAATCCGAAAGGAAGGACCAAGAACTCATAATGTCCATAACGGGATCTAAATGCCGTCTTGGACACATCCTCACTCCTAATCCGCAGCTGATGATAACCAGATCGCAAGTCAATCTTAGAAAAGACTGATGCATCCTGCAACTGGTCAAACAGATCATCAATCCGAGGTAAGGGTACCTGTTCTTCACAGTCACTTGGTTCAACTTCCTATAGTCAATACACAACCTAAGTGACCCGTCTTTCTTCTTGACGAATAATACAGGTGCGCCCCAAGGGGAAACACTAGGGCGAATGAATCCCTTATCAAGCAATTCTTGCAATTGCTTCCTCAACTCGGCTAACTCTGCAGGGGCCATCCGATATGGGGCCTTCGAGATAGGAGAGGTGCCTGGAAGCAACTCTATAGTGAACTCTATCTCCCTATCCGGTGGCAATCCAGACAAGTCATCGGGAAAGACATCTGGAAAATCCTGCACCACATCGATCTCTGCAAGAGTCAGTGACGAACCAGCATCGGGTACTAGCATAACGCTGGCAAGAAATGCGTCACAACCCTTGTTCACCATGCGCATCGCCTTCATGGCAGAGATAACTAACTTTCCCGCTAAGTTCTTTGGCAAGGGATGAGAGAACTCGTCCTCACCAGGAATGCGGAAAACAATCCTCTTCCGACGACAATCCACTAACGCATAGTGCTCCTCTAGCCAATCCAGACCAAGAATAGCATCATAGTCCTTCATCTTTAGCAAGAAGAAACACCCATCTAGGACTCTATCCTCAATGCACACAGGTACGACGGAATGCACTTCCTAGTCGATACCGTACCCGCAGGGGTGTGCACAGACAAAGGGACCTCTAACCTCCTCAGACTCTACGCCTGACTCTAGGGCTAACTGCCTAGCGAACCGCTCGAAATGAACGAGTGAGTAGCACCCGTATCAAACAAACCCGAGCGTGCACACCTAAAAGCAAAACCGTACCTTCGGTGACATGCTCCGCCTGCTCGGCGTCCTCGCGTGCCAAAGCAAACACTCGAGCTGGGGCTCGAGGCCTTCCTGGTCTTCCTGTAGCTGGCGCGGCTGCCGCTACTGCTGGTGCTGGCGCTCCACGCTGAGCTCCTTGCTGAAGTCTTGGGCAATCTTTGATCTTGTGGTCGCTGCTCCCACACTTCAAGCATCTACCCGCTACCAACCAACACTCGGAACCACCGTGTGTCTTCCCCAATGGGGACACTCTTTCTTCACACCAGGGGAACGTACAGAAGGTACCTGAGAGTTGCTGACTGCCACTGGTTTCTGCGGTGTCTGGTACACCGTCTTCTTCTTATCCTGCCGCTGGAATGACGCTGCCGGCCTCTTCTGCGAAGCCTTCTTTTCCTCCAGATATTGCTCCATTTCTCCCTCCTGCCTGCAGGCAGCACTGAGGGCCTCGTCCAGCGTGCGGTGGTCAAACGCCACGAGTCTCGTCCGCAGTGATGGCTTGAGTCCCATCACGAACTTCTTGGTCTTCCTGCGCTCATCCTCTACGATATGCGGTGCATATTTAGAAAGTTCAGAAAACCTTGCCTCGTATTCCAGCACGGTCATGGAGCCTTGCGTCAGGGAGAGAAATTCCTGCTCCATTTTGTCCTGGATATGCTCTGGGACGAACTTGGCTCGAAAGAGCCTCACGAACGCGTCCCACGTCACGTCTACTGCTCCGTCCTCAAAGCGTGTACGAAGTAGGGAGGACCACCATACATCCGCTCTCTCCTGCAATACACCTTCATAAGTACCAACTAACAATTCTAACTTAAGCAGAACACACAAACATACAAAATTAAAAGTCTACCTGTAGCATGTAGGTGGCTAATGTCACCTTATCCTCATCAGGGCACCTGATGGCTCGGAAGATTTTCTCTGTCTCCCTTAACCAGCTTTCTGCCATTAATGGATCACTCTCCCCCTTAAAAGAGGGTGGGGTCATCCTCTTGAATCGCTCCATGATGGATGGTCCACCATGGTCCTGAGCTGGTGCCTGAGCCTGCTACATTAACAATAACAATACACATAAACACAATATCATGCAATTTAAATAGCAAACTACTAGTTGTTTCATTATTCTACCTGGGCCTCCAACTGGGCCTGGAGTGCTGCCTGGGTATGAGCCTGCGTCTGCATGGCTTGTACCAGACCTTGCATGAATACTCCGTAATCCACAGGCGGCGGTGGGGAAGTACAGGCCTCGTGGTGCTGGGGCCTGTTGCTCCGCCTGCTCATCACGTCGCGGCTCGTCCTCACGGGCCGACGCTCCACCACGCCTACCTCTCGAAGCCATGGCTGTAATAAAATTTCAGCCACCATTAGAGTAGGTTACTAAGTTTTCTAACCATTTTCTTATCTATCTTTCACTTCTCATTAGTGTTTTCTACACATGTGGACATACTTAGCATGCAATGGGGATGATGACTTAGGTATATTCATGTGCAATCTCAACCGGTTGCTCTGATACCAATCTCTGTGACGGCCCTCATTATACCGGTACGGTTATACCAACCCACGTCGGTATAGCGAGAGTCCTCACAGTGGGACATTTACCCAAACGATACTACAGCTGAGATACACGCGAATATACAACAGAGTAGCGGAAGTAAAAGACAACTGTCTCCATTCATTTCATCCACATTTAACATACATGAAGTTTGCAATTAACAATAAGAACTAAAAGTTCACATAATTTAAATGCTGAAATAAAAATACATAATGTCCACACTTATACATTCTTTTCATGATACTCTAATACAATGTTCAAATTACATACTATGAAATACACAAGTCACAAAGAACTCCAAAGTCTAATCTCCGCGCTCGGAGTCCGTCTCCACTGTCTCCTCCAACGGTGCCACGTCACCAACTACACCTGTACGCCGAAGCAAGGAGTGAGTCCAAAGACTCAGCAAGCAACACTACTCATAACATACACGTATAAGTCATAGGGGTTTCTACATGCACATTCAAAATTTACAACACATGGCATGCTAATTATTTGAAGGTTTCAACCTATCATGAAAGTTTTACAATTTGATACATGGATCATGCTTTCAGATTTCTAAGAATAAAACTTTACCTATCACATGCTCTCTATTCATTTACTCATGAAATTTTGTCTTTAAAGAACCAAGACATGAGAGCTACCAACATGAACATTGTGCATATATGAAAGAAACACACTAGCATGAGTTTTACATGTTCTTAAGCATATACATAGACATTTTCACATGCTTTAAGTTGCTGGTTTCACATGGTTTAATGGCTGTAAACCTACACATGAGAGCTACAATATTGCTTAAAACAAATCATGTGAACAACCAATCATGCTACTTGCATACGTGCTCATCAATTATCCCTAACATGGATTCTAGACATTTTTGCACATATAAACATGATGATAACGACATGATTTACTGATTTCACATGGTTTCAGATTTGTCTCACATGGATTTCAACAACATATTTTCACATTTAGAATTTCACATTTTCTTTACACAAGTTTTCTCTTTCACATGGTTACACTTTGCACATACACATTCACATTGTTCACTTACACATTTACACATGACACATACACATTACACATTACACATTACACATTTTAGGTGCCGTGACACATAGTCCAAACCACCAAGAAGGACATATACACATCACATTACACATAGACGCCATCTAGGCATTCCAATGGCGACTCTTGGACTGCGCAGACCGGAGAACAAGTCTCCACCCTAACCAGTGGTACTTGTCCACCTCCAGGATTTCCCCCTAATGCCCTTAGGGTCACTTACACACTGAACTTTCTCAGGGGGACTTTTCCCTGATACAGCTCCACTGCCCTCTACGGAAGCAGTGTCACATTGGCACAGTTACACATTTACACATTTTACCGTTTACACATGGTTTTACACATAGCACTTTTCATCTCATTCACTTTCTCACTCATATGCATTTCTCTGTTTTTCCTGACATGGCACTACAGATTTCAGGAGTTTAACACACAGTAAATTTACCAATCAAGTTGGTTTAAGCAATATCCAATCACATTACGATAACATATATAGATTACTATATTTCACATGGAAAATACATAACTCCTTATGTACTGGTCCAAATGACCTGAAATTTTAACCACATGCCATTTTCGGGTTCAAGGTCATACACTCAATTTTTCAGATTTTTTGAGCTAAATAGAATTTACAGAACAAATACCTATTTCGCATGCCATTCACAATTTAAGTTAACATGGAGTTAACACATCATGCAATTTTGCCACTTACTGTTTGAACAGAGATTACTGTCGCATACATGATTTGAGAATGCAGAATTTACCCTAAATCATACATCTATAGATCGATCACCACAAATCATTCTTGCATGCCGTTTTATTTTTACCGAACCGATTTATTAGCAATTTATACAAGCATGGACAATTATCAAACTGAGTACATGTACACTGATCCACTAATCTTCATGATCTAATAAAACTGAGGCATTCAGACTAATCCTAATCATAAAACATAAATTTGGCAAGATCATCAACAAGTCATGCTTATAAATTCATGGAATACACTCTTCTAACATCCATCACCACACATCACACTCATCCACACACCACAATTAACAATATACATAGTGTATAGGGTTACCATATATCCTCATCACGGAAACCATACCGAAAATAGTGTATAGGAAGGGCAGAACAGGTCACTGTTCTGTCCAGAGGAACTTGGCGGCAGTCTCTGGCCGCTGACTCAGGGTCAGCGGCATGGTCGATGGACGCCAAGCATGATCTCAGCGTCCATTGACCTTGCCGTCAATGCAGGTCTGTGCAGAAACACAGACCCGAGCTCTCAAGTTTGGGTGAAGGGAGGGTCTAGGACTCGAGGGAAAATTCATAAAAATAGTAGAAACAACCTAGACACATACGGGGACATTATGGTTAGGTCACTTGCCTTTTAAAAAATGCTCCAAGGGTCTAGGGTGTTGGTGAAGCCCTCCTTGGGCAGTCCCAAGAAGGTGCAGAAACGCCTCCTAGATCTTCTTCCTCCGGGCTCCTGGTGATCTCCACAGCAAGGGGATGTCGGGGAAGCCTCCTCCTTTGCTCCAGCTATCTTCTTGTCGGAGAAGATGGCCGGATCTAGCTCCAGGGAGTCTGATCTTTGGGTGCAAAAGGGTGGGTTTTCTCACAGCTCAGAACTAGGGTTTTTCTCCTGGTTTCTCTCTTGCAAAGGTGAAGAGAGGAGTGGGGAGAGGCAGATCCGGGTTCAGACATAAGGGGAGCCTCTCTCCTCACAAGGTGACATGACAGCTCTCAGAGCCATTGGGGACAGCCCCCCAATGGCTGGGCTTTCTTGTTTCAGAGGTTTCTGGCTCTGCTGCGCATGCAGGCCAGAGAAATAGGCGTCCATATCGCTCGACGCCAGGATTAGTGTTGGCGTCCATGTCTGGACGCTGACACTACCTCAACGGCTAGGGGTTGACGCCAAGGTGGCCTTCGGCCAAAACTCTAAATATGCAGAAAACTATGCATACCATGCATATATACATGCAATATGTATATGGTAGTGTATCCATACTATCACCATTCAATACATGCATTATTTACATCTAATATAAACATATGCACACGTAATTATACTAATCAATACGTACGTAAATATGTATATACATACACAAGCACAAATATACACACGCAAATACATTAATGCGACGGAAATTCGAGGGCCTTACAGAAACTCTCCCCGCGGCTCCATCTCCTCCTTCCACCATTAAGAGGTCCTCTGCAAAAACTCCTAGCGGAAATCACAGCCGCATACACTGGGCTTCACTCTGTCTGTTCGGTATAGAAGGGTGAAGCGCTCTGGGACACATAATGTTCGACCAAATGCTCATATCCCTCTCCTGGACGTCCCGTTAGCCACCAGTGCTCTCATCCGGGCCTCGCGTGGCTTCCTCCGGAGATGCTGGGAGTGCAGCAACCCTCTACTTTGTCGGAGCTCCTCTCCACCGCCCAGTGCCACGCTGCATGTGAGGAGAGCCTGGCAGCCGGCCGAGCAGAGCAGGGTGTTCAGACGGATAGAAAGAGGCCTTTCGACAACAGTTTCGACTGCGAACGGAAGAAAGGCCGGTGCAATGGGGACTCACCATGCCGACCACCCCCCTTCACCGAATACACTTCTCTCACGGTGGGCCCCGAACAGATTCTGGCCGAAACTCGGGATGAGCAATATGTTCGATGGCCGCAAGGATGCGCTTTGACCCTCATAGGCACAACCAAGATAAGTCTTGTCGCTTTCACCGCGACCACGACCATGACACCTCGGAGTGCCGCCAACTCAAGGACGAGATCGAGTCCTTAATCAAGTGCGGCTACTTAGGGTGCTACGTGCGCCGGAATGAGGATCATCGCCTAAGACACTGAGAGCGCACCCCCAAGCAGCCCATCAATAATGACCCAAATGGGTAGGAGATCAATGTGATCGCGGGAGGATTCGACGCAGGCGGAGAGAGCAGCCAGAGCCGACGCAACTACACTCGTCGAGTCCACCAAGTCGAATGGCCCCCAGCACCACGACCACCCCTTATCCCAGTACAGTACACGCACGCTCCGAGGAGGCAATCACCTTCTCGGAAAATGATCTTGTAGGAGTTTCTACTCCCCACACTGATGCGCTGGTCGTCGCGGCCACCATCAATCATTGTACTGTGCGACGCATACTGGTTGATAATGGAAGTGCCCCCGATGTGTTGTCCTATGATTGCTTTCTCATGATGGGCTTGAAGGCCGACCAGTTCACCTCAATAGAATCTCCTCTGTTCGGCTTCTATGGGGTCTCAGTGCATCCAATGGGACGAATTAACCTTCCAATCACCCTAGGAACAGCACCGAAGAGCATAACCAAAATGCTGGATGAAGTTCCCCACTCCGCAAGAAATTGGTGAGGTGCTCAGTAGCCAGCGAGAGTCACGACGATGCTATGTGCTCTCTTTGTGAGACAAATAGCCTGTGGTAGACCCAGAAGTGCTGCCTTTACTGACCAGTGAGCCCTCCACTAGTCCAAGAACTCCCGCCAAAAATCTGCTGTCGGGACGGGTAGACGACGACCCCGAACACGTCCTATACATTGGCGCACTCTTGTTAGAGGCCGAACAACAACGCTACAAGGCCTTCCTCCTTGCCAACTTGGATGTATTTGCATGTTCAGATGACGAGCTGCCCAGTATTCCTCCCAGGTGATGACCCACCATCTCAACCTTGACCCAAGGGTGCCACCTGTCCAGTAGAGGCGGCAACCAGTAAATCGAGAACAGCAGGCCGTGATCCATGATCATGTCATCACAAGTCGAGCAACTGGGCTACTCCAGGAAGCCCAATACCCAAGGTGGATTTCCAATGTAGTCCTCGTACGCAAAGCCAATGGCAAATGGCACGTATGAATGAACTATGAAGATCTCAACAAGGCAACGCCCAAGGATAACTTCCCGCTTCCACGCATCGACTAATTGGTAGACGCTACGTCCAGGCACGAGCTTCTCAGCTTCCTGGATGCGTATGCTGGCTATCACCAAATTAGTATGCATCCCCCGGACCAAGACGCCACGATGTTGTCACCGACCTCGGCTCTACTATTTCACCAGAATGCCGTTCAGTCTGAAGAACGCAGGAGAAACCTACCAGTGGCTGGTCAAAAAGATGTTCGAGCAACAGATCGGGCGCAACATGGAGGTCAACGTCGATGACATGCTGGTCAAGATGCTTCCGATCGCCGACCACATTACAGACCTCAAAGAAACCTTCGCAACCCTGTGAAGGTACAACATGAAGCTCAACCCCGCGAAGTGTGTGTTCGGAGTACGCTCAGGGAAATTCCTCGGCTTCCTCGTCTCCAACAGAGGAAGAGTGGCCAACCCCGAGAAAATCCGAGCCATACTTGAAATGAGAAGTCCAAGGACCATACGCGACGTCCAGCGGCTTACTGGATGGCTTGCTGCGCTCAACCGCTTCATGTCCCGAGTAGCTGAAAGAAGCTTCATCTTCTTCAAATTGCTGTGAGTCCGAAAGGCACCTCACCGAAAGGTGGGCAAGTACGGTGGACCAAGGACTGCGAAGCGGCCTTCACTGAACTGAGGGCGTATCTGGCTGCCCCACCTGTTCTCTCAAAACCTATGCTCGGGGAACCCCTGTTCGTATACCTTTCGGTCACCGAACATTCCATCAGCACAGTACAGATCAGAGAAGAAGGAACGGCGCAACACCTTGTTTATTACATAAGCCGGGTGCTTCAAGAAGCTGAAAGAAGATATCCTCGAGCGGAGAAGCTCTCCCTGGCTCTCGTTACGGCTGCTCAGAAGCTCAGGCCCTACTTCCAGGCCCATCTGATCATGGTGTTAACCGACCAACCGTTGAAACTCATCCTTCAGCGACCAAAGGCTTCCAGTAGGCTCATCAAACGGGCCAGCAAGCTAGGGGAATTCGACATCAGCTACTATTCAAGGATGGCCATTAAGGCACAAGCGCTAGCAGACTTTGTGGTAAAATGCACCCTTCTGACCAAGAAGGATCCTCCATTGGCGGATGAGCCCGCATGGGAACTCCATGTCGACGGATCCTCCTATGTCACAAGAAGTGGAGCAGGCCTGATTCTAAACTCCCCGGAAGGTTTGGAATTCCATTACACCCTAAGGTTCCTCTTCAATGCCTCCAACAATGGAGCAGAATATGAAGCACTCTTGTCCGGGATCCGTATGGCAAGACACCTTGGAGCACTTCGGCTGTGGGCCTTCAGCGATTCCCAGTTGGTCACCAGCCAGCTGAGCGGACAGTTCGAAGCCAGGGAGCCCCGCATGGCGCAGTTCCTCCAACAGGTCAAGCGCCAGACGGAAGGCTTCCTCTACTTCGAAGTTGTGTAAGTCCCATGAGAGCAGAATGTGCAGGCTGATGCGCTCACCAGACTGGCATCCTCTGGCGACATCACCCCTTCTCGCTTCGTGTTCATAGAAGAGCTCACCTCGCCGAGCACCGAAGTGGATATAGCGGCCATCGGAACCGATCAACCAGCCCCAAGCTGGAAGGATCCTCTTATGGCCTATCTGCTCCAAGGAGAACTTTCTCCCGACCAGGTCGAAGCCCATAAGATCAAGATGCGGTGCCAGAAGTTCGCGCTAGTCGAAGGCCAGTTATACCGACGTTCCCTCTCCAGACCTCTCTTACGGTGCCTTAGTCCTTCCGAGGTGGCATCAACTGTCGAAGAGGCGCACGAGGGTCTATGCGGAAGTCATCTGGGTGGAAGAACTTTGGCACGGAGCATCGTCCAAGTAGGATTTTGGTGGACTTCTCTGCAAAAGGACTGCATGTCTTACGCAAAGAAGTGTCTAGAGTGTCAGAAGTTTGGGCAGCTTATTTGTCAGCCTGTTGAATAGCTTCACACCTTGTTCAAACCTCATCCATTTGCTCGGTGGGGTATTGACATCATGGGACCATTCCCAGAGGCTCAAGGTCAGAAGAAATTCCTATTTGTTGGATCCCTTTGAATTTTGATGATCATAAAACACTTGTTATGTTTGCTAACAAGCTCTTGAGTTGTATGCAGAAGACATGTTATTTTATAAGGGCAAGAGGGCTTTCAAAGAAGCCTATGTTGATTCCTAGTAAGTGGAGTCGACCCCAGATTTGTGAAGGAGTCGACCCTAGATTTCTAAAGGAGTCAACCCCCATACAAATGTTCTACAAGTGCTACAGTGCAGAGTCGACCCCAGCTCTTCAAGGGAGTCGACCCCAGTTAAAAAAATCTGTCATGCAGGTGATGTAGAGTCGACCCTGGTTTTGCAGGAGTCGACCCGGAAATGCTCAGTTTTTTAGAGTCGACCCCAGCTCTTCAAGGGAGTCGACCTCAGTTCAACAGAAGCAGTTTTCTCCAAAGGGAGTCAACCCCCAGTTTGTTCTAGAGTCGACCCTGACTCTTCTGGAATCGACCCCAGCTAAAGTGGGAGTCGACCCGGGTTGCAGAACTTCTGAAAAGTGCTTTTTGAACACCTTTTGACCAAGACCACTTTCCACCGTCTCTCTAACGGCTACCTTTGTGGAAGGGGTATAAAAGAACACTTGGGGGAAACCCTAGGTATAGAATTTCATGGAGAAGTGTGCCTCCCACAAGAGTTTCATCCAGAGCTTCTTCTCTAAGCTTTTCTGCCTTCTAAAGCTTCCATCTGCTGCATCCTTGTAGAAGGCTTCTTTTTGAGGAGATCTTTGCTTCATCAGAGCTTTATCAACATCTGAAGATCATCCTCTCGAGCTTGGCATTGTGTTTGCTTATTTATCTTTATCTCTTTCAGTTCTATATTTTGTTGGGTGAGCTAGGCACCGCATCAACTAGCTGTGTATTGGTGAGCTAGCACCGTGCTAACTAGCAGTTTGTTGGTGAGCTGGGCACCGTTTCAACCAGCGGTTGTGATCATCTCTTAGTGAGGGAAATCTCACCGTGTTGGTGAGGACTGGACGTAGGTAGACCAACGGGGGTCTTACCGAACCAGGATAAATCCGCGTGTCTTCGTGTGCTTGCATCCTTCTTCCCTCTCAGTTCTCTTTGCTTTGCATTCATTCACATTTTTGCATTAGTTTCCGTTGTTCATTCAAGACAAAATTTTAAGCCCTATTCACCCCCCTCTAGGGCTAGTCATAGTCTAGATCCTTTCATTTGGTATCAGAGCTTGGTCAATAGTTTAAAGGGTTTCACAACCTCTAGTGTGGATTGACTATGGCAAGATTTGGAGAGCAGAGTGCTTTCACTGAAGGTAACTCTACGAATAGGCCACCTATGTTCAATGGCAATAACTATAGTTATTGGAAAGCTAGGATGACTATCTTTCTAAAAGCTATGGATTATGAGCTATGGAATATTGTGGAAAAGGGTCCTTATGTTCCAGTGGAACCTGAAAAAGATTGGACTCCTGAAATCTTTAAAAAGTTGTCTATGAATGCCAAGGCAATTAATGCCTTATTCTGTGCCTTAGATGCTAATGAATTTAACCGTGTTTCTATGTGCAGCAGTGCTAAAGAAATCTAGGACAAGCTTTAAGTGACATATGAAGGAACTTCTCAAGTTAAAGAAACGAAGATAAATCTTCTTGTTCACAAGTATGAGCTATTCAAGATGGAAGAGAACGAGACTATAACAGAGATGTTCAAGCGGTTCACGGACATCACGAATGGGCTTAAACCCCTTGGTAAAGAATACTCTATCCTGAACTCAATAGGAAGATTATAAGATCTTTGTCTATGTCTTGGAATCCCAAGGTGACGACAATTGAAGAGGCAAAAGACCTCCCAGAAATTTCTTTGGATGCTCTCATAGGATCCTTAATGACCTATGAGATCAATATATCGAGGGACATAGACGACTCTAAGAAGAAAAAGAGTCTTGCCCTCAAAGCTACTAACATGGTAAATGAGTGTGTTAGTGAAGACAACAATGAAGAGATCGATGATAAAGAGATTGCCTTAATGACGAGGCAATTCAAGAAGTTTCTGAACAAGCATCGATCCAACTTCCAACCAAGAAACAGAAGATTTCAGAAGAAGAATCAAGCCAAAGGGGAACTTCCAAGAGTGAGGAAGTTACATGCTTTGAGTGCAGAAAGCCGGGACATATCCGGCCTGAATGTCCCGAACTCAAGAGAAGAAGGCATACACCAAGGGAATGGTAAGACATCAAAGAAGAAGGCTCTTGCTGCTTGGAGTGATGAAGACACCTCCATAGGAGAAGAAAGTGAAGAGGAAATTGCCAACCTTTGTCTCATGGCCAAATCCGACCATGAGAAGGGCTCCAATGGTTCGATGAATAAAGAGTGGTATTTGGATAGTGGTTGCTCTCGGCACATGACGGGAGATAAATCTCAATTTTCTAGTATTGAAAAGAAAAGCGGAGGAAGCGTGACGTTCGGAGACAATAGCAAAGGAAGAGTAATAGGCATTGGTAACATTGGTAAAACTCCCTCTACTAGCATTGAACATGTGTTATTTGTATATGGATTAAAGCATAACTTGCTTAGCATTAGCCAGTTGTGTGATAAAGGATTTAAAGTTACTTTTGATGCATCTCATTGCATGTTAACCGATAATGTTTCAAATGAAATCAAGTTTGTCGATAATCGAAATGGAAATGTTTATACCGTTAATTTGGATGATTTGGATGAGAAGGAGATTTGCTTTGTAGCAAATAACTCCAACCCATGGCTGTGGCACCGAAGATTAGGCCATGCTAGCTTTGGAATCATTTCCAAATTATCTAGACGTAAGCTTGTGGTCGGTTTGCCCAAAATGAATTTTGACTCAAATGGAGTTTGCGATGCTTGTGCCAAGGGTAAGCAAACTCGAACTTCATTTAAATCTAAGAACATTGTTTCCACTTCTTGGCCTTTGCAACTATTGCATTTGATTTGTTTGGCCCGACAAGAACTGCTAGTTTAGGAGGAAACGCTATGGTTTTGTAATAGTTGATTATTTCTCTCGGTTTACATGGGTGTTATACTTAGTTCATAAAAGTGATGCATTATCTGAATTCATAAAGTTCTGTAAAAAGGTTCAAATGATAAGGGTTATATGATTAATGCTATCCGTAGTGATCATGGTAAAGAATTTGAAAATCTGCAATTCAATTCTTTTTGTGATGATGAAGGATTCAGTCATAATTTTTCTGCTCCGAGAACTCCTCAGCAAAATGGTGTGACTGAAAGGAAAAATCGGACTTTGATTGATATGGCCCGGACTATGTTTTGTGAATCTGTTTTGCCTAGATATTTCTGGGCTGAGGCTATTAATACTCATGTTATATCACTAACATTGTTTGATTAGACCTTTGTTGCATAAGACTCCATATGAACTTTACAAAGGTAGAAAACCGAACATCTCCTACTTCAAGCCATTCGGGTGCAAATGCTTCATCTTGGTAAATGGCAAAGAAGACATAGGTAAGTTTGATCCTAGAAGCGATGAAGGTATATTTGTTGGTTATTCATCTCACTCTAAAGCTTTTCGTGTTTTTAATAAGAAAACATTGGTTGTTGAAGAATCTATTCATGTAATCTTTGATGAAACTAACCAAAATGCTAGAAAAAGAGATGATGATGATGATGATGCAGAAATCATGAAAGAACCAGATTTAACCATTAATGACATAGATCTCACGGAGCCTAGTAGGGAAGCAATGGATGATCCTACCCAACTTGTTGGTGATGAAAACGAAAAGGAAGATCCTCCACTTGAAGAACTACGAGTGTCCTCTCCAAGTGATGAATTACCTAGAGCATGGAAGATCATGTCAAGTCATCCAATCGGTAATGTGATAGGTAATCCGTCATCCGGTATGCGAACTCGAAAAACTCAATATCAATGTGATTATATTGCTTTCATTTCTCAATTTGAACCAAAGAATGTTGATGAAGCCCTTCTTGATGAACATTGGTCTATTGCTATGCTTGAGGAACTAAACCAGTTTGAGAGGAACAAAGTGTGGACTTTGTCTCCTCGTCCGAATGACCATCCCGTGATCGTAACCAAGTGGGTTTTTCGAAACAAACTTGATGAATCCGGTGTGGTAAATCAGAACAAAGCACGTTTAGTTGCCCAATGATACTCTCAAGAAGAAGGGATAGATTATGATGAGACCTTTGCACCGTTGCTAGACTTGAAGCCATTAGGATTCTATTAGCATTCGCTTGTTCCAAAAATTTTAAATTATTTCAAATGGATGTTAAAAGTGCGTTTATCAATGGTTTCATTAAAGAGAAAGTCTATGTAGAGCAACCTCCTGGGTTTGAGGATCCAAATTTCCCAAACCATGTCTTTTGTCTTCAAAAAGCTCTATATAGTCTTAAGCAAGCACTGCGTGCATGGTATGAGAGATTGAGTCAATTTCTTGTTCAACATGATTTTAAGCATGGTTTTGTTGACTCAACTCTATTATAAAGTGTGTGGGTTCAGATATTTTACTTGTTCAGATTATGTGGATGATATTATGTTTGGTTCCACTAAAGAGAAATTGTGCAAGGATTTTTCTGAGTTGATGCAGGGGGAGTTCGAGATGAGCATGATGGGTGAGCTCAACTTCTTTCTCGGACTTCAAATAAAACAAGGTCAAGATGGCATCTTTGTGAGTCAATCAAAGTACACAAAAGAATTGCTCAAGAAATATGGTTTAGCAACACCAAGCCTCTTCCAACACCTATGTCTACAACAACAAAATTGGATAATGACGAGCTTGGTAAGCCTATTGATTCTAAACTTTATCGAGGTATGATCGGATCTCTACTCTATTTAACTGCAAGTAGGCCCGATATATTATTTAGTGTTTGCATGTGTGCAAGATTTCAAAGTTCGCCTAAACAATTGCACTTAATTACTGTTAAACGAATCTTTCGATATCTTGCTTTTTCGGTTGATTTTGGTTTATGGTATCCCAAAGGATGTTCCTTTGACTTGGTTGGTTACACCGATGCGGACTATGCTGGGTGTAAGGTTGATCGAAAGAGCACAAGCGGAACATGTCATTTCTTGGGAGGTTGCCTCATTTCGTGGTCCTCCAAGAAACAAAATTTTGTTGCTCTCTCGACAGCTGAAGCCAAGTATATTGCAGTCGGGAGTTGTTGCACACAAGCACTATAGATTAAACACCAAGTAGAAGACTATGGGATATGCTTGTCTAAAATTCCGTTGCTTTGCGATAATACAAGTGCCATAAATTTATCAAAAAATCCTGTTCAACATTCTCGCACTAAGCACATTGAAGTACGCCATCATTTTATTAGAGATCATGTCTCTAGGGGTGATATTGAATTGAATTTTGTTGACACCACACACCAATTAGCAGATATCTTTACTAAACGTTGTGTGAAGACCGGTTTACATCTTTGCGCCGTGAATTAGGAATGTGTTCATCTTCTTCATAAGCATCACATATTAATTTGTTCCTCCTTCCTCTCTTTTGACAATGACAAAAAGGGGGAGAACTTGTGTGAAGTGATGATAGTTATGTGATAGCACTAGAATTTTACTCTGTTTTTTGTGTGAATGTCTTTTAACAGGTGCTCATAGTAAGGGGAAGATAATACTTGTATCGTTTTGGTGCTTATAGTACAAGGGAGATGATACGTGTAATCTTTTGAGTTGTGAATGAAAATATATGACTATCTTTGAGCAATTCGAATGTATTGATGATTTGATTTTTATGTTTTAATGTGTGAGGATTTTGTGTGAAGTTGTGTTTTTGACTTATGTGCCTTATTGTGTTTTGGTATCATTGATAGGTTAGACATGATGATTATTCTTGTGTAGGTGTTTTGTCATCATCAAAAAAGGGGAGATTGTTGGATCCCTTTGAATTTTGATGATCACAAAACACTTGTTATGTTTGCTAACAAGCTCTTGAGTTGTATGCAGAAGACATGTTATTTTATAAGGGCAAGAGGGCTTTCAAAGAAGCCTATGTTGATTCCTAGTAAGTGGAGTCGACCCCAGATTTGTGAAGGAGTCGACCCTAACTGTGCTCAGTTTTTTGGAGTTGACCCTAGATTTCTAAAGGAGTCAACCCCATACAAATGTTCTACAAGTGCTACAGTGCAGAGTCGACCCCAGCTCTTCAAGGGAGTCGACCCCAGTTAAAAAAATCTGTCATGCAGGTGATGCAGAGTCGACCCTGGTTTTGCAGGAGTCGACCCCGAAAATGCTCAATTTTTTAGAGTCGACCCCAGCTCTTCAAGGGAGTCGACCTCATTTCAACAGAAGCAGTTTTCTCCAAAGGTAGTCGACCCCCAATTTGTTCTGGAGTCGACCCTGACTCTTCTGGAGTCGACCCCAGCTAAAGTGGGAGTCGACCCCGGGTTGCAGAACTTCTGAAAAGTGCTTTTTGAACACCTTTTTGACCAAGACCACTTTCCACCTTCTCTCTAACGGCTACCTTTGTGGAAGGGGTATAAAAAGAACACCTGGTGGAAACCCTAGGTACAGAATTTCGTGGAGAAGTGTGCCTCCCTCAAGAGTTTCATCCAGAGCTTCTTCTCCAAGTTTTTTCTGCCTTCTAAAGCTTCCATCTGCTACATCCTTGTAGAAGGCTTCTTTTTGAGGAGATCTTTGCTTCATCAGAGCTTCATCAACATCTGAAGATCATCCTCTCGAGCTTGGCATTGTGTTTGCTTATTTATCTTATCTCTTTCAGTTCTTTATTGTGTTGGGTGAGCTAGGCACCGCATCAACTAGCTGTGTATTGGTGAGCTAGGCACCGTGCTAACTAGCGGTTTGTTGGTGAGCTGGGCACCGTTTCAACCAGAGGTTGTGATCATCTCTTAGTTAGGGAATCTCACCGTGTTGGTGAGGACTGGATGTAGGTAGACCAATGGGGGTCTTACCGAACAGGATAAATCCGCGTGTCTTCGTGTGCTTGCATCCTTCTTCCCTCTCAGTTCTCTTTGCTTTGCATTCGTTCACATTTCTGCATTACTTTCCGTTGTTCAATCAAGAAAAAATTTTAAAGCCCTATTCACCCCCCTCTAGGGCTAGTCATAGTCTAGATCCTTTCACTGTTCGTAGCCATCGACTACATCACCAAGTGGATCGATGCAAATCCATTGCCACGATCACTGACTAGGCCGCATGGAAGTTCATATGGAAGAACGTCCTTTGCCTATTCGGCATCCTAAAGGTGATCACCTATGACAACGGGAAGCAATTCGACAGCACGTTCTTCAAATAGAAGTGTTCGGAGCACGGCATCTACAACCACTTCACCTCAGTTGCACATTCTCAAGCAAACGGTCTGGTTGAAAATGTCAACGGACATTGCTCCACGGAATACGTACAAGGGTGGAGGCCGAGAGTGGATCATGGATCGAAGAGCTCCCAAGTGTGCTGTGGTGTCACCGAACAACTACTCGGGTTGCCACTGGAGAGACTCCCTTCCACTTGGCCTACGACAAGAGGTTGTTGTGCCTCTGGAGGTTGCTTTCCCCACGATCCCAACAACTCACTTCGATGAAGCAGCCAACAATCGTGCACTAAGGGATAAGTTAGACATGCTCAGCGAGCGGCAGAATAACGCCAGCATCAGACTAGTCTCCTACCAGCAGCGACTCGCACAATATTACAACTCCCGAGTCCAGGAGCGGCGCTTCTTAGAAGGAGATCTTGTTCTACGCCGCTGCTCGGCATTGGACCCCCGACGAGCAATTGGCAAACTCGCCCCAAAATGGGAAGGACCCTATCAGGTCACACAGGTTCTTGGGAAAGACTCCTATAAGCTGACTACCCCTAGTGGCGAGGCCATACCAAGGACATGGCATGTATACAATTTGAAGGCTTAATATCTATAAAAGCCTCTTGTTCGGCGTGCTTCTCTTCCTCATGTTCTGTCGGTTCGTAAAAAGAGGTGTTCGGTACAAACCCTAGTCAGAACCTTAGTTCCAAAGACCTGCGTGGTACCTATGAACCTCTAAGCAACCAACGAATCCTGACTCAAGCAAGAACACGACAAGGGAAGATAGAGAAAGAGCCACTTACAAACTCAAAAGGTGATTTATTCATCTCATCGGATAGAGCCTGCTAGGGCGGTAGTACAAGCAAAAGAAAAAAGAAGAGATACAAGTCAAGGAGGTTTGCTTGGAAGGTCCTGCCTCATCATTCTTGGGGGTCATCCTACCCGCCTTGAAGTTCGCAAAATAAACTCCATCTAGGCATGGGTCCTCGGTGCGTCGTCGACATTCATGGAGGGCAGCTTTAAATGCCTCATAGGCATATTTGTTTGTGGCCAGCTTTCGCCCTCGATCCTCGCCGACCTTGAGACCCATCTTATAGTAAGACGCGCCATATTGTTCCAAGTCTACTCAGAACTCTGGCCTGGCCTTGTACTCGGCGACTCCCCGAGCTTCGGCCTCAGAAAGGACCCCGCAAGTGCAACCTTTTCCGCCCAAATGATCGCAACCTCCAACTCGGAGGCCCTGAGCGCGATTCAGAGGTTCTTGACCTCCTTCTACAGCTCGGCCTCCTGACTGCGGTGTTGTTCTTCGTGCTCCTCACAGAACACAAACTCAGCATCCCACATCTGCTGGTGGTACTGGGCCCGTGATGCGAGCCTCTTCAGCACCTTCAGAGATTGCGCCACTCCGCTGACCAGTGCCTCGACATCGACCTCATCGTCCTCGTTCGAGCGACGCTCCTCCAAGAGAACCTCCGGCGACCGTTCAGGAGTCTCTTTCGAGCCTAACCCCTGGCACCGCGCCACCACATCAAGCTCGGAAGCAGTGGGGCGGGTTCCTGGACGAACTCCCATGAAGACGTTCTAGGGCAGCTTCCAGCACTATCTTCGAAAGTCGCTCTGGAGACTTCATCTTCAGCACCTGCGACAAAGGTGATCGGTCCTCCTCAGACCCAGTTGGATCCTCGGAGGCAGTGACGGTCTGACTGGCAAGGAGGTCCGCTCCATTAGCCACGTGGCTGACAACCACATTAGCCGTTACCCCTGGATCTTCACCACTGGTGGGCGCCCTCCGAGAGGGTTCTGCCTCCTCGACCCTGGCCGTCTGCTCGGTCATGGGTATGGTCGCAGGCGCCGTCTGCGACCGGCCTCCAAACGGCCTCCGACGATGGAATGTTTGTTGTTCCTTCCGATGCTCCCCCCTGTGGTCGTCTCCACAGTCCCTTCCGTAGCAGGGCCTCTGCTCGACAGCGCCCTCACCCTCGGCCATGGCGCCGGACGTAGCCGCGCCCATCTTCTTTGCTCGGTCCACGGCTGGGCCCTGGGGCATGTGCGCCCCCACCTGCTCCGAAGTAGAGCCTCCATCTGAGTAGTCGCTGATGACAACCAACTCTTCGCTTCCGAGCCCCAACTCCGAGACCATGCCTTCAAACATTAGAGGCCTTGTCTCGATCGCTGTCCGTGGCCTCGCCTTCTCGGCCACCTTCACTAGCTGTAACGACCCTCCTTACACCGGTACGATTATACAATCCACGTCGGTATAAAGAACGCCGTCACAGTGGGACATTACCCAACACTAACATTAGATTGAGATGTACACAAATATTACAAGATTACAGCGGATTAAATAAGTAAGTTCATTCTCATTCCATCATCATCATCAAATATCCACAGTCTAGATAGCAATAATAAAAAATCTAGATAGCAATAATAAAAAAAATACAAGTGTCCACATTATTACAACTTCAAAATAGTACATTGTTCAAATAAATTTCACACTTTTATTCATTACATACTTATGAATGAAAAGTACAAATGTAGTAATCTCCACAAATAGCTACTCCTCCCTCTCGAGTCGCTCCTAACTATCTTCTCCTCAGAAGTGGAGACACCTGCCACACATGTACGCCGAAGTAAGAATGAGTCTAAAGAGACCCAGCAAGCAAACCAAGAACACAACCTTACTCATATCACAACACAAGCTAGTCTTTTAAGCATTTAGGAATTTAACATGGTACATGTTTCATGTTACTTAAACAACTACTTACAAAACCTATAGCATGCTTTCTACACCTTTCACTTACCATGGTTCAAAGATTCGAATTTTAGACAAGTCATTTGGCAACTATATACAATTAAAGCATGGAACGATGTACAAGGTAAATAGCATACCTAGCATGGAATCTAATCATTTTCACATGCATTTAACATAGTTATACACATATTTGATTGCTGTTTTGACATGAATTAAACCTATTTATAATGGTTTACACTTATTCACATGTTAACTCATTCACTTAACAATTTCACATGCTCACTTTACTCATTGCACAATTCACATGATCATATACACATATTCAATTTTACACTTAGCTGCTGCTATGACACATAGTCCAAACCACCACTAGAAGGACACACATACACATTCACATATCCATCACCTAGGCACATAGTGATAGATCTTGGTAACTGCGTAGAACTGGGAGAAGCAATCTCCACCCTAACCAGTGGTACTTGTCCACCTCCAGGATTTCATCCTAATGCCCATAAGATCACACACATTGAATCTTCCCATAGAGACTTTACTACGGTACAGTTCCACAGCCCTCTATGGTAGCAGTGTCACAATGGCATAGTTTTACACATTATCACATTGTCATACTGTCACACAATTCTCATGCACTACGTAACATATTTACATGCATATTTTATAATCCCATGTTCAGGTTACCTACATGATGCTACTATTCACAGTGAAAATTTCATCATAACATAATCCTAAACATGCTGCTTATCTCTGAATTTTCACATAATCAAATTTTACATGACTAATATGGTCAATTACACTTATTAAATTGATCATAGTACCTACTGATGTCAATACAGCATGAACTTTTTATCATAGTCTATTCACAGGTTATTTATCACATCCGCAAAATTCAGATTTTTCGGAACACTATACAATTTATAATAATTAAAACAAGCTTCCTACAGATTTGTCTAGAAATCCAATTAAACATGGTTTACAGTACCACAATCGTACTTAGCAGTTCCAAAACCTAATTATAGCAGTCATATATTCATACAAAATTTTGATACTCTAACATGCAACGAATCCTTTTAATTAGAATTAAAACAGGTAAATCATGCTCACTATTCCATTTCCAGATATCTAATAAATAGGACTGTACACAGAAATTCGTCCTAGCCTCATGATATGACCTACTGTATGTACATGACCCAAAATAATTCTCTCTTCATGTACACACATTTAGAAGTTCAAAAAATATACCACAGAGATCAAACATGCATTCTGTAACACCTGAAGAACTTGGCGGCACAGAGGTTGCCGCCAATAGTGGTCAACGGCACAAGATGTTGCCGCTGACTCTGGATCTTAACGGCAGTAAGCTGGCCATTAAGTTCCTGTCTGCATAAACACAGACTGCACGCATGAAACTTAGTGAATGGGTGTTCCAGAACACGAGGAAAAATTCTCATAAAATCCTAGGACCTAGCTGACATGGTTAAGGTTGACATCCATGGGTTACTTGCCTTTTGAAAATTGGTTAATGGATCTAATTCGTCGAAGATGCCCTCCTCGGCCAAGCCAAGAAGGTGCTCAAAAACCTCCCAGATTCGGTCTTTAGGGTCGATGTAGCTTGCACACCGGAGTCGGGAAGCTTTACAACCGTTCAGAGTTCCTCCAAGTCATTGTGGTTCGCCGGAAGACGCACACAATCGCCAGATCAAGCCACCCAAAAGTCAGTTTTCGCACAAGGGTTCTAGGGTTCTCTCAAAGAGCTAAAAGGGACCTAATCAGCCGAAAAATGTGTTTTTATAAGCTAAGGGAGGTTAGGGACGTGTTAAGGGTAGGAATCCTATCGTTGGAGACAGTTTGCAAAACATGAACTGAAGGAAACGCAGCCGTTTCCAGATCTGAAACCGCACAGATTTTGGGAGATAAACGACCACATAGTTGCCGTTTATCGAGAGTTGGCGTCCATCGATCTGGACGTCGTCTCTCCCTAAACGTCCATGCATGTAGACGTTTACATGCACTTCGGCCAAAACACAGAAATGTGCAAACATTCATAGATACACCATAATATATGTACATGAAATGTGTAATGTGAAACCTAAGCACCATATGTACAATGTAAATAAGATAATTTATACATGATTGACAAGCATATACATATATACAACATTATTTAATATAAATTATACATAAATAAACACATATCTATAAACACATATCTATATATACACATGCACATAACTATATACACCAAGTAACTAATACCTCGCATGCCAACGTCTAATAAAAGAGCAAAAATTTGAGGGCCTTACACCAGCTTCCTCTTCTTCCTGGTTGAAGCTGGGGGACCTCCTCCTCCTCCTCCTCGGCCTTTTCCGCGGCCTCTCCCCGCAAGGCCCTCGTCGCCGCTTTCGATCTAGACTCCCCGAAGACTTATCTTCAGGGGTCTCTTCTCTGCAGCCTGTCCTCCGGTAGGGCGGCTCTTTTCAGGCGTGGTTGTGGAGCACCCTCGCCTAGAAATGTCACATATGATGTGACAGGTATCTGCTCGGCGAAGAGGGCCATGTCCTTCTGATCACGGCTAGCAGCCAGCTCTTCAGCGTCTACATAAAAAAAATGGAGTTAGAGAACAACCCCGACAAATCAAGAAAAACAAAGATGGATGTCACTCACCCACGGTCGGCTAAGTCCATGCTCGATGAGCTGGGCCTCCGTCAGATAACCCTCGGCCTTCTCTGCCAGCAAGTTGTTGAGGTTGTTGGAAATTTTTGCTACCTCTCGGACCAAGAGAGGCACCAAATCCTTAAAGGCGGGTCCCGAACCCGAGTAGGGAACCCCCACTCTTCTGCTTCAGCCCCTCGGCGACGGCCAACGAAGAACACCCAATGCGTCCATCCCTTTGTTTGAGTGCTTCGACGAGAAGTGTATCCACATCTTGTTCGCACAGTGCTTGATGTAGTAGATTCTGTTGCCAGTTTGTGGCGACACCGCCAAGCTGAAGTGCCCCCGAAAGATGTCGCCGTGGGCTTCACGTTGCACAGTTTGCAAAGGATGCAAAACACGCAGATAGTCCTCCACGAGTTCGGCGTCAATATATCGAAGCGATCCCCCATGCGTTGAGGATGCCCTTCACCACCTCCGACAGCGGCAGCCTGAACCCATCTCCAAGAGGTCCAAAGAGAGGGCGAAGCACCCAGGCTTGTTGAGGAGATACGACTCTCCTTGTTGGTGAGGATGATGTCGTACTCGGCTGATGAGGAAACGCTCCCTGAGCCTGTCGAAGAATCGGTATCTTGGCCCCCTCGTCGCTCTAGTCGCCGCTCCACTCGCCCCGGTGGTGGCAGCTTCTTTCCCTACTCTCTGCGACATGTCTTGCTTGCGAAAAAGGAAGAAGAGGGACAGCGAAGGACTCGGAAGAAGAAGAAGAACTACAGCAAGGGCAAGAAGGGTTCGGAAGAAGGAAAGCATGAACCCTACCTTTGCCCCTCCCCTTATAAGGAAATACGAAATTCGAAAGATGGAAATGGTGGTTCTCCCACTCCAATGGATCGTTCGTACAAGCCGTGCAGCATCCGCCACTCGACACGTCACCTCTGCTATCATGAGGTTTTCATCCCCGAGGCGACCGCGAACGGTGTTGCTCTTGGGCCGTTACACGCTGCAGTCGGTGTCACATTTATGCGAGGGTGACGATTCGAGCAGACCTCCGCTCTCAAGTGCTACAGTATCTGTGACGACCCTCGTTATGCCGGTACGGTTGTACCAACCCACGTCGGCACGACGAAGATCACCACAGCGGGACATTTACCCGACACTATCATTCGATTGAGATGTACACAAATATAAGTACAGAGTAGCGGAAGAAAAGAACTACTGTCTTTCATTTCATCATCCACATTGACATCCACAGTCCATATAGCAAATAAAGGAAAGCTAAGGCTTACTTAACTGAAATTTAAACAAGGTACATTGTCCACATAACTACAATTCTAACATCAAATTACATAGTTTGTTCACAATTACATAGTAGTTCATACAATGCCTCAAATTACGTACTATGAAAGCGAAATATAACAATAACACTCCGCCAAGCTACTCTCCGCGCCCGGAGTCGCTCTCCACTGTCTCTTCCAAAGATGTAGGGTCACCTACTAAACCTGTACGCCGAAGCAAGGAGTGAGTCTAAAAGACTCAGCAAATAACGCCATACACTTCATACATGCATACATCATATAGGCATTCACATTCAATCGTATTCAATCAAAGCATGTAGCAAGGCTATGTGATATTAACACAACCTGTCAGGGTATTTCTACAAAATTTAAAGCACATGGAACATGATTTATACCTTTCAAATTAAACTACCTATCACATGCTTCTACTCATCCAATCACATGAAATCTACACTTCTAATTAACTAAAACATGAAAGCAACTAAACATGAGGTTCTCATATGCATGAAAGGAAACATTACCATCATGGTTTCTACACATGGTAGCACGAGCTAACTATCATTTCACATGCATTAAGGTTGCTGTTTTGACATGGATTAAAAGTCTCATAACATGCAAGTTCATTTCACACTCTAACATATTCACATCACATGGTTCACTCTCTTACACCTTCTACGCATATCTATCGTCATTCAAGACAAGTCTAGCATAATGCTTCTACTAGTTTCATAACATGTGAATTATGTTCAAACAAACAACTAATCTAACACATGTTCTTTTCTCATTCCTTTACCATATGAACTCAATTAAGAACTTGTCTCATTCATACCACATCATGAGAGCAATTTAGGCATGTTTTTGCACATAATGAAAAGAAGATTCTAGCATGGATTCTATAGACATTCTTGCACACAATAACATGATTGCTTATCTAATTAGCTTGCTGTTCTAATATGTTTCTAACATTATCACATTAGGAATCACCGTTTTACACTTTAACACATTGGTTTCACATGTTACACGTTTACACATTCACATGTACACATCTTTCACTTTGCACATGTCCCCATGGCACTTGCACAATCTTCACATATACACATTCACATTTCACATTTATATGCCGTGACACATAGTCCAAACCACCATTAGAAGGACACATAACACATAACACATAACACATACTTATCACCTAGGCAACACAGTGATAAGCCTTGGTACTGCGCAGACCGGGAGAAGCCCTCTCCACCCTATCGACGGTACTTGTCCGCCACCAGGATTTCATCCTAATGCCCATAGGATACACATACACATTGAACCTTCCCGTGGGGACTTTACCACGGTACGGTTCCAAGGCCCTCTATGGAAGCAGTGTCACACACGGCACAAATTACACATTTTCCAATTTTTTTTTTACACACGCACGTTTTACACATAACTTGAGTCCTTTATATCAATACATGGATCAGTTTTCTTAAACATGATACTACTATGGACAGAAATTAACATTCAGTAACTCACATTAATTAGGTTGGAAAAAATCACATCATTTACCATTATCATGAAAGCATGATTTATATGGCACAATTCACATGGAAATCTCACAATGTAAGCTACTATTATCCAAATCACCTGAAATTTTAACCACATGTTGTTTTCGGGTTTCAGAACATATATGCAAATTTTCATGTTTTTCTGAGCTATACAAGATTATAAAAAATGGAATACTCATTTGCATGCTCTTAATAAATCAATTTATCATGGAAGCACAACATCAAAGTCTGATTTGAAAATCCACAGTCATGTACATAACATTCATGACATCACATAAATTTTTCCCAAATTTATCTCACATCATGCTATTTACTAGGATTTTATAGGGATCTACACATGCTTCCTATTTCCAATACAAAAATTGTAACAAATTGCATGGCCAAGGGAAAATTTCCAAATTTTCGGGGCAGGGACTGACATACATATACATGTCATAGAAAATTTATGGCATCTAATTTCCTCATGGATCATACAAACAGCAATTTAACATGTTCCAAGTTTTATTTAACATGCATTTTAAATATCCTAACAATTCACATGATTTACAAAAATGCACGGAAGTCTCACATTATATCCCATTACTCATAATACATAACACATAGTGTTTACAATATATCCTCATGCGAAAACATTCAGAATTAATCATATACAAGGGAGAACAGCTCATTGTTCTGCCCTGAAGAACTTAACGGCATAGTCTGGCCGTCCAGAAGTGGTAACGGCATTATCGTTGGCCGCCAACTGAAGATATCGACGGCAAGGGATCTTGCCGTCAAGTTCGGCCTGTGCAAAAACACAGTCCGAGCTCCAAAGAATGGTGAATGTAGGGGATCCGGGACACGAGAAAAATCCTTAAAATGATAGAAACCACCTAGACACATACATGGACAAGGTGCAAGGGTTACTTGCCTTTGGAAAAACCTCCAGGGGATCAAAAGGGCCGGAGAAGCTCTCCTTGGGCAGAGCCAAGAAGCCTCCAAAACCTCCCTCACACGGGTTCTAGGTCGAAGAAGACTCCAAAGCAAGGTTGGGGAAGCCTTCTCCTTTGTATAGACTCCCTCCTCGTCGAAGTAGATCTCCGGAAGAAGCTCCAAACCGCTGGATCAAAGCCTCCCAAGTTCGGGTTTCCTCACAGCTCTCAGGGTTTTAGGGTTTTTCTCACTTTTGGGGCCAGAGTTTCTTCCTCTCTTGCAAGGGCTAAAGGGACTTCTAGGTTGCAAGGGGTGGGTGGTCATATAGACAAGACATGGGGTCTGTCTTGGAAGGGGCGAAGGAGCCGTTGGGGGTGGTTGGCATCCCCCAATCGGAGGCATGGCACACCATGCAGCTGCTCAGAAAACTGTCAGGGAAGTAGACGTCCACATCCACGGACGTTCATACAATAATTGGCGTCCATCGATGTCGCCGCCTACTTGTCCTTGACGTCTACAGGTGTTGCCGCCAAATGGTCTTCGGCCAGAACATACAATTTCACAGAAACCTTAATCCTTCTTATGTACACGTAGGCAATACATAGGGTATAATGTACACACCAATTACATCATGCAACCAAACAATATATATATATATATATATAATATATATATATATATATATATATATACAACTAAGTACACACATGTATCATAAGTAGTCAAGATGGTATATAATGTGCTCGGTATAATGTACATACTATCTTCACAATGCAATGAACAACACTTACTAAATATTATACACACAAATGCACACTTTTATACCAATCTTCATTCAATACAACATATATAATATGAGCAATACATCATACACCTAATTTACCACTTAAGTAAATATCATATATATAGCATAGATAGCACATATGTATACATACATACTTACATGCATGCATAAAATAAAAGTTTTATATGTATACGCATACGATTAGTTACACGCACAAGTTACATGCATATGTATATCTAGCTACATACATGACACATAAACATTCGCACAATAAGGTACTTATAAAAGAAATGGACGAAAAATCGGGGGCCTTACAGTATCCGAGCTAGCTTGAGAGCATGGGGGACAAGTGTGGAGGCTGTTTTAGCCTCCTAGGTTTGCAGGCCCATCACTGCCCATCATGACCCAGTGGGGCACTTGGGCTCCGTTCGTTGAGCCACGTGTTCTCGGGTCCGGCCCAAGGCTCCCGAACACACTCTGATCATCAGGTGCCCAAGGGTCCCCAAGGGCTGTCTCCGGACACCATGCCACCTGTTCGAGCAGGACATGACCTACCGAGCAGGTCATGCTCGAGCCTCATGATCCATCACCGAACATGGCTGTGCTTTCGAGCACTGAGCAGCTTGGCTGGTAATCAAGCAGATTCTTGTTCGGTGCCCTTCAGCCAGAAACCCTCGAATGGCCGTTCGCCTCCCGAAAGCAGTTAATACGACAACGCGATACGCATCCCACGACTGAGAGCATTAACCATTAAGGATCCAAAGGGCACCTCAAAGGACAACTCCTCGTCTGGGAACCTGAACTGACACGCCCCTCCAGTCATCAGTGGAGTGGATAGCGTCCGGACCTTTCATCTCCTTCGCCTATAAGAGGCACATGTGATCCCCATGCAAAGGTAGGCAACCTACGCTATACACACTCACCCATGTGCGATCACACACCGGAGAACCTTCTTTTCCTGCCTCCTTTCCAGTTTGATCTGACTCGGGCGTCGGAAGGTTCTCCCCAGTTCTTCAACCGGGCCCCCTTGATCTCTTCTGGTTTTGCAGGCCATCGTCCACACCGACGACCGTCTCTCCCTTCTACTCTCAGTGGAGGCCCGTTCGGCCCATGCCCGAATAGGAAAACACGTCCACAAGAGACAATCATAAGACAAGAGGTTTATACTTGATCAACTGGGCACATCTATGATGGATCAGAATATAGGTGGATTGGACATCAAAGACCTTCAAGATATGAAGAGTGAACTCATGCTCAAATCGGCTTATAAAATCCTAAAAGGACAGTAAGGTCGATGGGGTAACCTAATTAAAGACAAGTACTTAAGGAGGGGGCAGATTGATAGTCAATATAGATCGGTTCCTAAAATCAAATGTCTGTAAAAGGCTAATCTCTGAATACAGTAAAAACACAGATTTTTTTGGTTGGATACCGGACAAGGAAATAAAATCAATGTTCTTCAGGGTGGATGCGGATTCAAGAAAGAGGTCTAAATAGATTCCCATGGATATACAACTGCAACAAAGTTACGGATGAGATGAAGCTAGCAGAACTGCTAAACGGGCATGGCCACTGAATATACAGGAGATATTCCCTCTACAGATAATGCAGCTCACAGTCATGTTGCCCATAGTTGGTCCATATTGGGGGATGAAAGATTTTGGGTCCCAGGTTACCATAGTCTATTCAAAACTAATTCAGCATACAAAGCTATAAGAGCAGGAAAGAAATGTATGAGGAAGAACTGATGAACTGGAATTTAATTTGGAAATGGCTAGCCTTGAATAAAACCAAAATGTTCTTGTGGAAACTTGCATGGGGGAGATTACCAACAAAAACATACCTTTTGCGAGACAACATACTGCCTAACTCCAGATGTGAGAGATGCCATCAAGAGATTGAAGATGCCAATCATGCCCTAATCGGCTGCAAAGAAAATGATGAGGTTTGGAAGGAGATATCCCTACATCTAAACTAACTGACAGGTCTCACAACCTTCAAGAACTGTGGGACAGATGCACAAAATGGCATGAAGAATATTTCATATGCATTTACACCAAGGCTATCACAGCTGGGACACTAGAATCTTTGTAGATCCATAGAAACAAGCATTTTGTAAACAGAGAAGAAGTTGAACATAAAATTAAACTTATAAGTATTATCATTTGAGTTGAGGAATTCTATATAGTTTGAACAAAGCTATTGTGGATAATGAAGAACAAATTGAGAAGAGCAGGAAATGGGAATATACAATTAATATCAAGCAAATGTGCAATGTGAATTATTACTTTGGCTGGCAGAAAACACAAGAGGAATGGATTAAGATGTAATTTAATGGATCACCCAAATTAGAAGATGAGGTATTAGAGGCTAAGATGGCCTTTCTGATAAGAGACTTCAAAAGAGAGGTGCTACTTGCCCAAAGTGAATATTGCTATGGCATCAACAGCTTGAAAGCTGAAGCTGAGGCTGCGGCCATGGCCTTCTAAATGTAACTGACATATTCGGTGACAAGTTTAGAGAAATTTGGATTGAGGTGATAACAACTTAGTGGAGGAATCTATCAAATATATTTTCAAACATCACAATAATTAAAAGTCTAATAGGTGATATAACAGAGAAATTGAAAACTTGGGAGGAGGTGAAAATTAGTCGTATTAAAAGAGATGGCACAGAGCTACTGACTGGTTGGCAACTGAAGTAAGAAAGGCTAAATTTAATATGCAATGGTCTTCTACTTTCCCTCAAGAACTGGAACTAATTTGCACTAGAGAGATAATCTGAGAACCCTCTTCAAGGTAATAGACTGATTAAGGGGCTGGGGTGATCTGTGCCGATTTTATTTCTAGCCTGTTTCATTTTGTGCCTTCCGGTATGGACTGAGTATATCTGTCATCTCTTGTAACTGTTGGTATCATATTGGAATGTAAGGTCTCAACGTTCCCCCACCCACAAAAAAAAAAAAAAAAAACTGAAAGCATGTCTTTAAGACTCCCCGTCTCCCAGGTAACCTTGATCTCGCATATGGCCACTCAGATGCATGGTGGACATACCTCCCTCGCTGCATATCAATGTGTGGTTCCTCTGAGTTCATTGATGGTGTACATGTATTCTGTAGGCCAATGATTTTAGCGAGCATTCACAACCATATGAAATGATTGGATTGCGTTTTCTTGTCTTGGAACAGGTCATTTCTTCATAGGTATGTCCATGAAAGGGACGAACTCAACCATATCCTTAAATCACTTGGGAGGTGCATAGAAGCAGAGGAGGACTAGTGCTCTTCTTAGTCTCCTATACTTGTACAAAGATACTCATATCGCCGTCATCCTTTGAATGCACCAACACAATGGAGAGGATGGTCCCGTGCTTTGTAGCCCAGTGGACACCCGCCTCACCTCGTGGTGGAGGGTCGTTGGCCCAATCCTGTTTTAGTAGCAACATCATCCTTTGCCACTAGGCTACTTCATAAAAACAAAACATGTTTAGGTGCAAAAAGTCAAGACAAGTGGTTGGTTGACTTGTGAAGCTTACATTTTGGAGAAGAAAAATATTTGTTGCCAATTAAGACCGCCAACAATATCCATGTAGATTGTTTGTCAAACAACTTTATTAGTTAAGAAAGTGAGAGAAATAGGGACTTGATAAAAATCTTTAGCCAACAAAAATATTTGACAAGCAATCCACATGGACATTATTACTAGTCCACACTAGCAACAAGTATGTCTCTTTTATAGAGAAAAAAATGTCATAAAGGGGATGCAGGTTAGTTTGAGGATGTGACCGACTTCTTTCTTGTTTGTTGTGGCAATGGCTGCACCTTAGGGTGCGTTTGTTTTGACGTAAAACTTTATTTAGAAAAAATTTTTCAAGTAAAACTTTATTTTTAAATCTTTTGGGATCTTGAAAAACTAAAATCTGTAAAAGATCATCCCCAAAAACTCGGATTTTGGCATCGAATGCCATTTTCTGGGTACATCTACACATCTACAGTGATGTTTGTTGACACTATTCATTTAGTTATAATTTTATTTTCTTTCCACTTATTTAAGTAGTCTTTGTCAAATTTAAATATTTTTATTAGTTAATTTATTTTTATTAAAATATCTATAGAACATTATTCATTCAAGTTATGTTTTTATTTTATTTCTCCTACTTTAAATTGTCTTTGTCAAAGTTACTTATTTTTCATTAGTTATCTTATTTTTTATTTTTTAAAAAATAAAAAATAAAATAAAATATTTTTTGATGAATAGTGTTAATATATAAAGAGTACATGACTCTCTCATTTGAGTGGATCATAAGTTCTCATACCCCTCCCATACTCTCTATTTACATAAATAGCCAATGAAAATTTTTATCTGACAATTAAATAGATAATTATGTTTTTATTTTCATGTAAAAATTATTCTATGAAAAATTATTTCCTTAGTAAACTATTTTACATGTAACCAACGGACCCTTAGTTTCCCTTTTTCTTTCCCTATTAGAAAGAAGAGAAAAAAGAGAGAAATGTCGAAAGTGATTGGGTCTGCAATGGGTCTAAGGATCAAAACCCTACAGAGGTTTATCCCTTGGTTCAATATATCGTTGTTCCTGTTTTCACTACGAGAGACTCTAACCCATGTCTCATGTTTGGCTCATCCCCATAAGGGTTTGTTTTGGATGTGCATTTTATGTCTATCATAAACTAATTTTATTTTATAATTTTGTTCGGATAGTCCAAATAATTTTATGATAAATTTTCTTGGGTTTATCATACACTCAATATATTCCCATAAACATGACATCATAAACTTGATTTACGGTGGGGACTCCAAATGTAAAAAGAGTTTAATATAGATGAACTTAATGAAGGAGCTCAATAGGAGTTAACAAAAATTATATTTCTATGTTTATGACGACTCTATTTATATTTTTCTAAGTTGCATCCCAATAAAAACTAATCGTTGGACCCCGTCCGAGTAGCGCGATGGGGGCCCACGTTTTACTTCATAGATGGTAAATGTTTATAGATAGAATCTCGTGTCAGGATAGAAAGTTTTCTTCGAAACCCACCAAAATGGAGATGTATAGCGTCAACACGATAAAGATCTTGAAGTCCATCAAATATTGGTTCTGATATATATTATTGGACTTTAAAAAAAAAAGGATTAGATATTGGATTTATGTTCGGGTTGGAAACGGGTGGCAGTCTAGGCCCACATTTTAAGAAAACATGGTCCGGCCCAATTCACAAGTCTCGCCGGCCCAAAGGCTCTTGGGCCATCCTTGCATGTAATAAACCATGTTATGCATCTATCGCTTCAAACATTTATTGATAGCATATAAATATTGAACTGCTAAATATATAAATTCCATTACAACAATAACAACAATAATAGCAGTAGTAAATTTGAAACAAAAAAAAATTATGTTTTCGTAGATAACAGTTGATATCTCCTTATGGATAAGATCTAGTACACCTCTGAAACGCCAATATCTTCTGTTGCTCTGCGCCAGGCGGGGTTGCTTCAGATCAGAGAACGGGGGCCCCGTCCCCGCGCTCAGAGACCAGTCGCAATAACGACGCTTCAGAAAACTATGTGTGAGAAACGACATGGGTCTCTTGTCAAAAAAAAAAAAAAAAACAGAGAGTGAGAAACGACATGGGCCGCTTATAGAAGAAGGCCTCCCTGCCCCACGCAAACCCCAAGCACAAACAACTAAAAGCTGATAGCTTTTCTGCTAAGCTACAACATCACACTTACTACACACACAACCGGAGGTTTTATAGCCCATGCTAACTAACTGGGACTATTAATGGATCGAGTACTGCTGCGGCTGAGGGCAATTCGTTTCAAAAACTATCAGGGCAAAGCATAAGTCGAACTAACCCGGCCTTTAAAGAAATGGACTAGGATATCATAAGTTTTGAAAATTAAGTCAACATGTAGTCACATTAATTTGATCCATATTTTGGATCGGATTAGGTTGGGGTGAGAAAAAAATGGATTAAATCCACCCCAGACCGTACTTTTTAAACTGCAATCCGCATTGACCTGACTTCACCCGCCTTGATGTGGGTAGGGTATAGGTGATATTATTGTTGGAGCTTGGGTATTCAATCTCACTTCGATTTTTGGGTTCAAATTTCTCTTACTTCTGATTTTGGGCCTGCCTGCAATTTTATAATTTAATTGCTATCAGAACATGTGTATCGACCCAACTACACTCCTTTCCACCTCGGTCTAATTAATTTTCACGTCCCGACTTAGCCATAATTAAAGAGGAATCTTGGAACTTAGGTATCCAATCCCACGTCGATTTTTGGATTGAGGTTATTTTTACTCGTGACCTTCATCCTGTGAATCTCAACACAGTGCCTTTATGATTTCAATAAATGATTTGAATTAGTATTACGACTTGAAGTGGGCTCAAGTTAGACTAAGACCAAATAATAATTAATTAGACTGGATATATAAGTCGATTGTAACTCAACTTAAGGTGTGTATGATAATACTTAATAGATGTGTAATATCTTAAGTGCTTAAGTGGTTTAGACATTGCATTTTCAAACTAATTTGTAAAACGTCTAAATTTATGTCTAAATAAAATTTTATTATCTTATTTTTTTTTAAAAAAAGTGAAAGTCCCTTTTTTTTCTAGATATGTAAGGTTGTGACAACTTTTACCGATCACCTGTTATTAGCCGTCGGATGTTGGTCACCGATCGTCTGTGGCATGTCGCAAGGCATCAAGCGCCGTACAAGGACGTCGGACGTCGGGAATCGGACATTGGGCGTCGGGTGTTGGACGTGGGGCGTTGGGCGTCCGTCACCGAACGTCAGGCGTCAGTGCACTACAACAAAATTGGACTGTACTTACGGTAAAAAACCGTAAGTGTTATGTGGAATTTCGTAAGTAAAAACATATACTTACGAAATTACTTACGACTATAAAGCGATAGCATAGCAACCGAGCCAAACCCTAGGCCCGGATCTCCTCTGCGCTAGGCCTCGCTTCCGCTCTCCGCTAGCCTCTTGCCTGGAGATGGAGAGGGACAGCTGCGCCTTCCTTTGGCCGCTCGTCACCCCCCGAATCCCGTCGCCAGCGCCTGCTCCTGGATCAGCGCCTCCTCGCTCCGCTCCTTCCTCCCCGACCTCGCCTTGCTCGTCTGCACCGCGAAGGCGAAGAGGGGTTTGGTCGATCTGGGGAAAAAGAGTGGCGTGGGGAAGGGTTTCTCAAGAGGGGTTTCGAGTGAGGGGTTTCAGGTTCAATTTTCGAGGGGGTTACGGGGGGGGGGGGGGTACGAGGGGTTACGGTATAGTTATAGTTAGGATTAAAAAAGAGAGATAAAATTAACATTTTAAACTTGTTTATACTTATAAAACTCAAAATCGTAACTATAATCTGTTAGTATAGACCAACTTTGTTGTAGTGGTGACAGGCATCAGGCGCTGGGCACCACCACTTGATTATCGAGTGTCGACTGTCCAAAGTCGACCGTCGGTCACCTGTCGCTTGCCACCGCACGCCAGACACAGACTGTCATCACTGTTGAAGGGTTACGTGGAATAACACGATATGGTAATCTAGAAGGGGGGGGGGTTGAATAGATTACCACAAATTTTAATTACTGATGGATTCTTTTCGGTGCTACAGCAATCTTAATGAAAACTTGATTAGAATTTGATTGAGATTAAGAAAGCTTGAGTTGATATATTGAGAACAGGGTATCAACGTGCGTATGAACACTGTGCCTACCAATCATCTATCGCAAAATGCGAACAAACCACAGAACACGATGATTTAAGGTGGTTCGGAGTACACAACTCGTGTATCCTACATCCACCGTCCACACACACACGCAGAAACGACTGCTTATGAGCGAGTTCAACACAACAACTCAACCACACACACGTTGTCTGATGAAACACGATCAGAACAACTACAAATTCGTGAATCAAGCACAAGGGATGCTCGAAGCACAACCACACACACACGATGGAATGGAAATTATGAAATGGAGAAGAATTTAGAGTTGGGGAACAAATCTAGTTGGAATTCTTCTCGTGGATCGTCCAAACGCTCTTCAAACTTCGATTGGATGTAGATTGATCGATGTAGAAGGTTGAATTGATGATGATCCGGCTTCAACTTCGCATGGATGGCGATTTCACGACGATCTGGGCAGAAGGTTGAAGCAGAGCAGCAATTTGGGGCTTTTCCTCTTAGTCCCTTGGAGGCTCTTGGATGGGAGGCTGCTCTCTGCGAATTTGGCTCCAAAAGGATGCTTATATAGTGTTAGGTAAAGGTGGGGGTCGTGGAGGAAGGAAACACCAAGTGGGGCCGGATTTGGAAACTCAAAATCTCATGTTTCCGTCGTCTGTCGACAGGTGCACTTGCATCTGTCGACAGGCAGACTCAGGCTGAGAACTTGGTTTCAGAACATCTGGATTTCTGAGTGTATCTGTCGACAGGCAATTTTCATCTGTCGACAGGTGCACTCAAGAATAGAACACAGAGTTCTGTCCTGGGTTGACTGTGTGAATCTGTCGACAGGTTCATTGCATCTGTCGACAGATACACTCAGAGATGCAAACCTGAGTTCTGTCTTGGAATAACTGTATGAATCTGTCGACAGGTACATTGCATCTGTCGACAGATACACCTCTTGAACAGTTTTTTATGATATTTGCTCATCTCTTCAATGCCTCTTCAATGCTCCATCTTTCATGCTTGTGCACCTACATGCAAATACATTGTTAGTGATATACATTGTATGATTTGACAATGTTTAACTCAATCACTTTCATGGTGTTTTTCATGTTAGTTAGCACATCAATTTTGCATTAAATCAATGTTCAAAGATATTAATGTGATCATCAAAAACATGATATATGGAAAACCCAACAACTGTCACTGAGCACCGATTGTCAACTGCCAATTGCATGTTGCCGACTATTTACCGCCAATGTTGCTAGCTGCCAATCGTGTCAACTGTCAATTGTCGGTGACTAGTCAAGGTGTTGATCACCAACCCCTCTCCCTTGTTAACAAGGTTAACAACCACTACAACGTTGTAACCAAATATCGACTTCAGTCACTAGGTGCATCTCATTCTGATTAGATGTTATTTTAGTTATCATACAACTCTATTTAAAAATCTTAATATGTTTAATTATTTTTTACATTTCATATTTAGAGACTACATGATGAATTATAATTTAGATATTTTAAATCAGTATTATCAAATGTCACCTTAACCTTGATCAATTACCACCTCTACATTGCTAAAAAATGCTCATTTATTTTCGTGACTAACTTTCTTCATCCTTTCCAAACATGTGAAAGAAATAGTTGGGGACATACTTTTCAAATATTGATGATATTCTTTATTTTTTATTATTTCATTTCCTCATCTAGCCTGCAAAAGATAGGGGTGACAATATGTCTGGCCTGGACCGGGTCTGGGCTAGGCCGGGTCCAGTTCGGTCTCTAATCGATCAGCTAAGACCCAGCCTGACCTGAGGCAAGGCTCGATTTTTAGAAACTCTACCCGACCCGACCCGATACGATTTGGTACGGTTTGGCCCTGCCCGATTTACCTTTTTAAAAGTATCCTTACTATTTTATTTTTTATAATAAAATTGATGTTCATTCAATCAAAATAATATAAAATAAATATTAGACTAATCTGGATAAATTTATTTCTAATTGTTACAAATATAAAATAAATATTAAGTCATTAAACTTCACAACACAATTTTCAATCTAAAATCTTAGAATATTAGAATTACTATCGTGTCACTTGTTTTTTTTTTTTTTTAATTACTGGGTCACCGAGCCACCGGGCCGGGCCGAGCCAAGGCAAGTCTGAGCCCGGCCCAATCTTACTTCGGACGGGGTCAGGACGGATTCAAAATTTAAAAGAGATTAAAATATCTGACTCAAATCCGTGTAAAATTGAGTCGGACTTTCGAACCAGTCCGGCCCAGTTGAGACCCCAACAAAAGATACAATCTTTCAACTATGTTCCCACTTCTTCACTATTACTTGCCCGACAAAAATAAGTATCACTTCATATTAAAAGATATGACTTTAACCTGGTCCTGTAAAGTACACTCCCCCACCTCTCTACTTTTTACCGAAGCTCTTTTGACATAGATGGCAAATTGGTTCATAGTTAGTGTCTTAACTGATTTAAAGCGTTGACTAGTTAGTGTCTTAACATGTTAAGACGATCACCCATTGAAGTATGAAAGCATTATAACCCCTTAATACGTTGATCAAGAAAATATTTGGCTTGTTCGTGCAGCACAACACACACTCCATAAAATAATTCCTGATAGGAGGTTTTCACCTAAACACTGCTCTAATCCATAGATTTATGAATAAAACTTATATTCTCTTCTGTCTTTTTTCCCAATCCATTAACGTAGATGTTTTAACGTGAACCAAGAGAAATACTTGTACCAAGTTGGCCGAATAATAAATCCAACTTGGATTGATTGAGATCATGTATCGAGTTGAAGCGTCATGTTATATTATATTTACGTAAATGTAACATAATTGAATTGGATTGATTTCGACAAATTCAACTTATTCTTATTATTAATAGGTGTTTATTTTTTGAACCAAAAAATCAAATTGAACCAAATCAAAAATTTTGATTCGGTTTCGGTCAAAATGTCAGAATTTGGATTAATGACCCAAACCAAACCCTAATGATTTTAAATGGTGTAAACATAACCAAACCATGCGAATAAAATAAATAAAATTAAATTTTAATAGTTTTTCTTCACATAGAATTTCGGTTCCATTCAAGTTAAAACCAAAAAGGATTTCAAATTGAATGAAGCCGAATTATGAAGAGTCCTAGTTATCAATTATCATTCAGCCAATCACATATCAAGCATTTCTTCATGAACTAAAGAGAGTACCAAATGAAAAGAAAATAGTGCAACTGTTCCTTGTTCATGACAAACATTTTGCTAATCTAAGATGTACTTGAGATTCTGCTGTCCTTCAACTAACTTTTCGTACTTCATCCCACAAGCCTTAGAAGTTAAATTAAAACATATTCCTATCATCCTATGATATAGTGCTGATGCTCTTAAGATCCATTATCTTTAAAGGGGATTTTATGATCCCCATCCGTCTTTAAACCTCAGAAAACTGAATCAGGTGGATATGGCTAAAAAATTAGGAAAATGGTTGAGTAACACCATTTGGTAACACATTAAAATAACACACCAATCAAAGTGTACCACAACCTCATCATTTATGAGGTGTTTTTAACTTTTTTATTTCAGTTGCTGATGTGGCACAATTTTAATGATGATGTTACCAAATGGTGTTACAATATTTGCATCGCTCTTACATCACATTCAATTCAATATTATCATGATAAATTAGTAGCCAAGTGGTAAATTGGGATGGTGATTAGGATGACTAAATATATATATAATTCGAAAATGGAAAAGTAAACTCCCGAATAAGAGGATTAATATGTTTTTCTCCTTTGATGGTTGGAAAGCTAGCCCACCATCCTTTTAAATTCCACATAAATTTACTTCCTTATGGGATTTGAACCCTTAATCTCCTAATCCTGAGATATATGGAGGGTTAACTACTAGGCCACTATTACAATTAATGTTTGTTACATTTATTACGAAGGATTGTATTTTTCCGACCTTCCAACTGCTAGTGCTTATTGCTAATTAATCTTGTTTCAGAATTTGTACTCCTCATAATTATCTAGTTTTGTTAGACTACAATTTCTCAAAATGTTATGGGGTTTGTGGATGTTCTGAAATTTCTGAAGAAGCATTTGAATAGTTTGTCAAATATCCTTAAAATTAGAAAAAGCTTTTCAAACAAATGTGCATATGGATTCATTCCTTTTTTTTTTTTCTTTTATTAGATAGACAAATTAATTACAAGAAGTACAAACACAGTCTCATATAAGAAATTTACATCAATCAGAAGGCTAAAGAGGAGGGGTGACATCAGAATAACATACTATATTTTCTAAGTTTAGTCACTCTAGGTTGCCACTATTTTTGGTGGATATATAAATGGGAGGATCCGATCAATGTAACTCCGAACAGGTAACCAACTCTCACGATCACCTTGATGACCACTATCTCTATGACCCAAGAAAAGCCTAATACTCACCGATTCTACTATAGGCTAAGTTAGAAAGATTCATTTCCATCATCATTGATGGATCTCCATAGTCAGCCCATCTCGGCACGACCCGAGCCCAATTGTTGCAATGGTCCAACAGTACAACAAGTCAGCCCATGACAAGCCAGAGGAGCAAATCGAATGCAAACTAGGGCACTTGTCACACATCTATGTCCGTGAAATTTGTCATGGTGAAAGATCTAGACCATGACAACTACACGAAGTGGGAGGCTAATGGACAATCAACACGTGTTCAATGCATGATCAGTGTACATCTGGGGTAAGACTTGGCAACCCCCTCCACAAATGTCGGAGCAACATCCGTGCCCCTCCTCCCTTCTCTCGCCATATAAAAGCAACCCTACAGTCACAAGTAAAGAAGGACAAAAACTACTGAGATCTCTCAACACTAGTTTTTGGCTCTCTCTAAATCTCTCTCTAGATTCCCTCTACTTCCCCTCGGCAAGGTTGCCTTCTGACATGAGAATCTGAGGATTAATCTCAAGAACTCCATCTCAGAATTGACTTCCTACAAGCACATCCCGAAGTCATCCCAACAAGCAGCATCCTCATTTCCCTACTCCACCACTTCCTAAGAATTCAACCTTAAATCTCAAAGTTGGATCATCTCAGCTCTCGCGATTTCTCAAATCAACTTCTCACTGAAGTTGTCTATGGGAAATGAAGTATTTGACATGGCTCCTACCAAAGGCAAGGAGATCATCCGATCAGAGGACACTGATCCTTGGGTGGTTAAGGTAACCACTGGGGTACAAAACTCCCACCCTGCAATCTCTCTATATTAGTTCCATTTCTTGTACCAACAGATTATTGAGCTTGGAGAGGCCATCAAGGTTGGTGGCTCTCTCTGAGTTGGTCAGGGCCCTCACCTAACAACTACCATCCTCATCCCGAGTAGGGCGTACTCCTTTAGTTACCCACGACCAATTGTGAATGGCTGTACCATCACGTCCATCACCCCCCTCAGGCACATCAGACATGAAGGCTACAGCTCCAAGCAGCACCTCTTCTATCTTTCATGGTGGCCTAGCATGCCCAACCTCATCAATTTAGCTTCCACAGACTCCCACCACGCCCGAGCATCCTTTTGTAGTTGAAAAGTCACCAGCAGTACCTTGTTTTTGTCATTGCACTACATACCCCTATAAACAACCGCTCTATCTCTTTGACCTAGTGTTCAGAAGTGTCTAGATTAGTACCACCCTCAAACCTTTGGGGGTTCATACTACAAACGTTCCTGTGAAGTTTTCCAACTCCATGGTTCCTGCCACCTTGGGTAGCTTGTAGAAGTGTCTAGGCCAATTTTTGGAGTGTTTTGCTGCATGTCTCTCATCAATGCACGCTCAGCAGCAATTTGAAGTGTGGTGTACCTTCAATATGATAATGTTTATTAGAGGTCTTATTATGTTGCATGTTACTCTTCACCCATGGCTCGCATTTGGCATGATAGTTTTGACACGTGATGTTTTAGTTTGGCTTACACTAAAGTCCTCCCTAATTTCTTGAGACCATAAGAAATCCAAGCTCTAATACCAATATAACTGTCATGCCCAAACGAGGAAGAGATGGAAGCATGCTAGTTGCGATCAATTAGAATATCATAGCACAATTAAAGAACAATGCCAAACTAACTCAAGTTTATTATCGATAAATTCAAATGTCAATTTCATATTACAACCACTAATCATCGAGCCAGACATAAGGCTTGTAGTTCAGTC